>VUQG01046137.1:50024-66434 GCA_015106755.1 Etia nguti
TCGGGCTGTGGGGGGGGGGGGGGGGGGGGTTCTAGCGTTTGCTTTCCATATTTTTAAAGCAAATTGGCATCCACTACATTGCTAAAAAGAGCTGAAAACTTTGCGATTTTAACAAACAACAATACATTTGTGGCACTGGGGGAAAAAACTACTTTACTGGCCCTGGATAAAGTTGTCAAAACATGGCAGAAGTTTTCCAACTGCTTATTTCATGTGAGAGAACGTATCCATTAAAGCTGACAGCCTGGACATGAAACTAATAGCAGCTGTGCGGTTTCACATCAAAAGTAATAACAGCACAGAGCCAAACATCACTGTATGGCTGTCCAAAGAAGCTCATTTTATGTGAGACACCAGTGTAGTAGGAGTATATCATGGTGGAATGTGAGCTTTATGGTGGACTGCAAAGCATTAGTCCGCCTTTGGCTGGATGCTGCCATGGTTGCAGTGGTACCGCTAATTTATATCTGCTGCACAACTAATGGAGGATATAAAAGGCCTGGGGTCTGTCCATTCTAGACTGCGCGTTTTGGGGCACAGCTCCAAATGATGAGAAAGCACAGTGGTTAGTGTGTGTGTGTGTGAGTGTGTGTGATTGGGTGCTGTGAATGGTGATGCCTCATTAAATTGCTGCAGAGTTATCATAGTTTATTGTAACAGATTACACTCTCTTTGCATTTTTGTCTGTATTTCATGCACAGACACTGCAGCTAAGTACAAACACAAACACACACACCACTTAGCAGCAGCTCTGAAAGCGTGCGTTACGTAATTGCTGCAAGTATAAACCAAAAAGTATTGCTTCTTTTTCTTTGGCAGGGGCAGCCATTTACTTCTGCTCTCTATCTTCCCCGTTTTTCTCAGTGCGATAGGAAGAACATGAGCCATTCGTGCTGAACCATGATGCTTTGAAATGTATTATAATTCATTTTTATTATTCATTCGCGTGCACTACCTTTTAACCTTATTAATCAATTTATTAATGTTTACTCTGTTGTTGTCCTCCTTGTGCTTTAATACTAATTGTAATATTGCATGTTTTTGCTCAGGCAGCTTGTCTGTCCATGGCAGCATCAGCAAGCTGACTCTGTATTCCTCGTGGGTATTTGGTAGCTCCTCTAGGGTTGATTGCTTGGGTCTTCAGTTGAAATCTGTTTGTTTGCATTTTCATCCATCCATCCGACTTCTAGTGCCTATTCTAGCTGCCATAGGGGAAGAGGTACATCCTGGACAGGCTGCCAATCTATCACAGAGCTAACATACAGAGACAGACAGCCATTCACGCTCACATTCACAGCTATGACCTATTTAGAATCATATACACATGATATTTTAGAATCATGATATAACCTAACCCCGTGGAGGTCTTTGGACTGTGGTAGGAAGTGTGAGTGCCTGGAGAGAACCCACGCAGACACGAGGAGAGCATGCAAACTACAAAGAAAGGATCCAGGCTTGATTATAACCCACGACCTTCTTGCAGTGAGGCAGTGAGGCAGTGATGCTAACCACTGCACCACTGCAAAATACAAAATAATTTTTTTTTTAAATTACAGCATATTAAAAGAATTATTTAGCTGATGAGATTTGGTCCCTTTATGCCCAGAAGAACAGTCAAAATTGATGTCACAATGTGGACTTTATATAGTGATGACACCCATTGTTCAGGGAAGACTGCAGCAAGCCTGGAATGCCTATAATGCTGGTGTAAATGGTGACAGGCCTGTGGTGAGGGGTACATACTACTGACCTAGGAACATTTTTAGTTGGAATCAGATGTATGTATTATCATAATATCTGAAAGTATTAATGTTAGAATTGTTTGTTTCCTTTACAGATTCTTTTTACAAGTTGGATGTGGCTTTGGCGTCTAAAACAATCTACACTAATCACTTTAAACAGGTATTATTTTTGTTCTAATAGCCACCGGGGAGTGACTCCTCTTCTTTGACAATAATAAACACTTTCAAGTCTAAATTCAAGCCTAAATGAATACAACATGAACTTTATTTTGAAACTCCTGTTCTCAGCTACAAATATCAGACCAACATTTTCAGCCCTTGACTTTAAGAAACTGTTGATGTCAAGGTGGCTAAGACCATCTTTTGAATACAGTCTTTGGGTGCATTTCATGGGTTAGGTGCATTTATTTTAGATATCTCCCATAAATGTGGATATTGTTAGCATATTTCTATATTTTGCATTTTTCGGTAGACAGTATAATAGTTTGCTCCTTACTAATACTTATTAAGCAGGGTTCAATGATTCTATATTGAGGGATTAGTTTTCTCAGTAAAATTCATGTCCTAAGGCATTAATATTTCCCTCAATCTGCAAAGCAGTTTTAAAAAATTCTTACTATATAACCATTTTCTAAAAGTTGTTATTTATTTTAATCAGACATGTCTAAATGTAACTATCAGCATGCTCTTTAAAAGGCTAAATAATATCTTTGATTTGATTTAAACCATGGTATTTTTTTTTTTATAATCTTGCATCAAAGTTACATTAGTAACCCACAGCTAAAAATTTAGCTTTAAATATAAGTGTAAATAAAGATTATAAACTAAGTCTGTGGGTTGCTATTTGGTGCTACAGTTTAGTGCCCAAGGACAACAAAGTCTTGGTTATCTGCCTGGTTCTAGGCACATAGATGTGGATTTATTATAAGGACAGACCACAGAATCCATCTTATTCTGCATTTTCAGAGAGAAAAAAAATCCACTCCCCTGGATAGAAATTAATTACTTTAATTATTTCCCAGATCAGTTAGATTTTGTGTTATGCCTTCTGCAGCTGCATTCTCAACATTTAGTAAATTAACTGGCACCATGATTTCAATAAATTACAAATAGATATCAAACACACTGTATAACAGCGGTCCCCAACCTTTTTTGTGCCACGGACCAGTTTATGTCTGACAATATTTTCACGGACCGGCCTTTAAGGTGTCGCGGATAAATACAACAAAATAAACCAGTACCGGTACCAAAAAAAGAAGATTTATTCATAACACGGGAAAAGCCCCAGGGAAACCAAGTTAACGATGAAAACGCTAAAAAAAACCCAAAAAAACCACCGATAAAAACCGATAAAAACCCTGAAAACCATAAATTTCACACCTGAGCCTCAGCTCTCGCGGCCCGGTACCAAACGACTCACGGAGCGGTATCGGTCCGTGGCCCGGGGGTTGGGGACCGCTGCTGTATAAGGCCTACTTCTCTGTTATGTGTCTAAAGAATTCCTGTAAGTCTGAAGATGTTAAGCCACCAGAGGATTATTCTAATTTTATTGTGCAGTTCTTAAGACCTATATGATGATGATAACTTCACCTTGCATTGCATTGCAGGCAGTCACCGCCCAGGTGTACAAATTAAAAACTGTTGAAAAAGCTGTAACTTTATCAGAGGTTGCAGAAAGGTCACGATGAAGCAGGTGTTTTTCACTGAGCTCTGACTCCACATGCTTCTCTGTTCACAGACACTACCCCCTCTGGTTTGGCCAGAGGTAATGATCTATGTCGAGAGAAAGGTACAACTTTACACCAAGGTGCCACACTGGGGTCAGGGTCACCTTTAAACAGATGTTATGGCAGAGACAGCAGTCAGAGCATTGGGACATGGGTCAGTATTAAGCAGATGTTGCAGACCGGGAGGGATTAGCATGTCATCTCCTCTATGAGCTGACTAAATGCTACCTTCTCTGTGAAGAGACCTCCTGTTTGCGAGTGCAATAGCAGGAGCGAGGCTTTTATGCTGTTGTCATGGTGTTGCTAAGAAAGGATTGTTAAGGTTGCATATCGTGAGAATGCACCGTCGAACCATGGCTCTTTGTCACGTCATTCAGTCACTGCAGTTACTTAATAACTCTCTGTGATGAGCTTCAGTCCCCTTTTAATGTCATAACTCAGGAAAATTGTTTTGTGTAAGAGAATGTCTGGGTTGTTCAGTAAAGAGGATTTTTTTTTTTTTTTTTAAAGAGCAGTGGAGGTCAGCTGTTCGGTATAGGCTGTTCATCTTTCTGTTTGTGTGTGAACAGAGAAATACAAGAAGTCCAGGAGTGATGACTTGTTTATCAGTGATCGTTTTTAACGGATGAGAATGAAAAAAAAAAAAGGTTCAACAGATGCCACCGTGGTCCGAGGTAAGTGAGGTCCTGCTGTCCCCTGCAGTTCTGACTCACCGCTTTACTTGGACACAGTAATTTAACACGCACAGATCTTAACCAGGGAGCAGAAAAACACATGACTCACACAGATAAAAATGAATTATCTATTGCAAGACTTGTTCCCTGTTAACTGCTCTGTTAGCAGTTAATAAAATGTCATTTAAAGATGTATTTTTAACAGGTAGAATAACTTAAATATTAATAATATAGCTACTGTATACTTTGGCAATGATATTTAATTTAATTTATGTTGAAAAAACAAACAACAAAACAATAAAGCCTTTTGAATGACATGCTGAACTTGTTTAAGACTGAAAAATAACTTTTTCCCTTTATATCCAGAGGCTAGTAAACAAATTCCTTTTCGGAGCTGAAAATCTTGAATATAGGTGATTGGAGTTCAGTTCCAAAACATCATTAAGCAAGAGTCTCAGAAAGCAGCAATGGCTAAGCGGTGACCCGTTTCACTGCTTTTTGCAACCCAACTATGGATTCCAGTGACACATGTTTCCATTTTTCCTCTAGAACATTATGTTTTGCTTCTATGGAAACCAATCAGCATACAGATGAAAACATAGAGACTTATTGAAAAACTACAGACATTCTTTTCAACATCTGACCCAACGTACCTTACTCTTACTTACTCTTTATCCTCCTGTTAACACTGAGTTGTTGAATAAATTATAGGTTTTTGTCTCCAGAATCTGAGGTCTTAAAGTGTCTAGGTGAATTACAATGCTGTGTTTGCTGACAAAGTCACTTAACCCAGTCCAGGAGATGTCATTTGTACTTTCAATGGCTATACTGTACACATCCTTCAAAGTCTGAATTTTTTTCTATCCCTTCAAAGGGGATGTACAAGACAGCAAGAGGGGCATGTTTGTGACTCTTAATCTACCATATTTATGATTATAAACACCAATCCCTCTATTCTATATCAGTGTTATAACCCTGCAATTACCCAGCTACACAATTAAAGTTAAATTATTATTAAAGATTTTTTTTCCCCCCACCTTTTGCCATATAGTGTAATGCCATACACTGTGATGCTACATTACTCATTCAGCAGATACTTTTTTATTTATTTATTTTGAGTCATCCTTCCATGTCTTTAAATCTTGAAGTCCAATAATCAGAATAACTTTGGTTTGTCCTGAATGAATCACCCCTAAATTATTTATATTTTGCTTCCAAGGAGCCACACTTTCTAAAGTTCATTCAAACTTTCTTCTTGTCTCCCATTTACAGACCAGTTTCTTTTACCTGACCATTTCCAGAGGAATGTTTTTGTTTTTTAGCCCACTTATCACTGACACATGAATCATGCAAACTAAAAAAAAAATACCCTAATTTAATGGATGTCCACCTATTATGTCTGACATCACTGCCCATGTACAAACTTCAGCCATGGTTAACATTAGCATTAGCAGAACAGAGATGGAGCATGATCACTACCTTTTTTCCCTCAATTAAAGTTATGTGAAGGTCCTCAAGGTGCAATGACAAAGAAAAGAACTAGACTGAAAATCAGAGGTAACAGGTCCAAATTAGAAATATCTCATTTAAATTGTCATCATTATATAAAGAAGAGGTCAGGAGAGAGGTGCAACAGTGAGTGTCTACAGCCATCTTTAAAATATGAAGGAGGATCGAGAAAGACATTTAAACTCACACCAGAATCACTTATAGCAGCAACCAAGACTGCATTTAGCAATGCACACACAGAGATTCACAGAAATACTCTGTTGTCGGAAAGATACATCACTTATTGATACTACGAACACACCCCACTACAACACTGCAGTGACATTACGTCTAATGTCAACAGGTTGCATGCATGTTTTCATGAGAATGTGTATGAGCCATATTAGATAACTAAAATGTAAGTCTAAAGAAGAGACAAGCAATTAGCATTTAAAAAACAGCTCATAATCTACAAGTTAATGTTCTTTGAAAGTAGACTTTTATTTCAAATTGAATGGGTTTTGAATTCCAGCTCTGGCCTATCCCAGCCATCTATGCAACACACTGCAGAGTGCAGCTCAGTGCTTCTGTGTGTGGAAACAATTGCAAATTAAGTGTTTCATCATCGTTTTGTTCTTGCTGTTCCTTCTCAGTAGCACTTATTATTCACAGTTCAGTGTTAACAATTTAAAGTCGAATGCGAGTTAAAACTTTTAATCCAATTATTACAATTTAATGATTTCCCTTTACATATAAAAAACATGAATTCTTTTGTTCCGAATCCGTTTGTTGTCGTGCTTTACTTTATACAAACGATTCCGCTGAAGGAACACGCAGTTGCTATGATATGATTTAGCCCAGCAGTGTGCTGTTTATTAAAAAATGGGCCGACTGCTGAGCTCAACACCTCCCCACTGTTTTTGAATAATAAGTATTAACATTGTGCTATCTCCTCGGTGAAAAATGCTGCACTAGAGCAGCGATAGCTTTGTGTGTTTGTGTGGGTAGCGTGTAGTACATGTGCAACTTCTTGCAAATAAATGCAACTGAGTTATGACCTTATTTGGATTAACAGGAAGGCTTTGTTGTATAGCAAGGGCTTTATTAATTCATGAAACTATCATGCTGTCACTCTCCCTCCTGAGGTGATTAATATGTCTGTAACAGAAGAGAAGTGAATTCCCTCAGGAAAAATATGCACTATGAATCCTCTTTATCATTTATCTATTCTGTGTATTTGTATAGCATGATAAATCAATTTCCATTATACTCCTAGTCACACAAAGCTGTATTTTGTACAGTGGATGCCCTGCCACATTATTCCATACAGGGAATATGCAGTCATATTAAGGAGTAACTATATCCAGTAAACATTGTTGCTTTTTCTTGTAACATATTTGGACAAGAAAACATCTTTAAATCATCATTTCAAAATAACATTAATAGCTTTTATATTCTTCTATGAAAAATGAGTAACATTTCCACCACTGTCCTTTACAGCTATGATACAATGAGGTCTGCTCTGGAAAAGCTGCATTTTCTCTCCAAGTCTACTGTTTTTTGTGACCACATAATTCTATATTTATGTTGTCTGTCCAGAACACATTCTTCCAAAAAGACCTGATCTTTGCCTTTATCTTCATCTGCAAACTGTAGTTCTGATGTTCTTTTTGGGCAGCAAAGGCTTTTTTTTTTTTCTGGCACGCCTCCCATGCAGGTCAAATTTGTGCAATCCCCCTTATGATTGTAGATATATTTGCTTTGACTCCAGCAGCTGCAGAGTTGCAAGCAGATCCAGTGATTCAGTTTTGCAGAAAACAGTCCTGGGCAAATCGATGTTTGTTTCAAATCCACACACATGGCAGGAACTGCATTTAGACAGAGTCAGCACTGAACCTTGAAGCAGATAGGCCACAGAAGCAGAAGACCACACCTGGTATCACTCCTGTCAGCTAAGCACAATTCCCACAGCTTGCAAAAACTAGACAAAAGAAGATTGGAAAAATGTTGCCTGGTCTGATAAGTCTCAATGGCAATAGGGCAACTTCAAGCTGGTGTCCCAAAGATATAAAAGTCATTTCCAAGAAGCAATTTTGCAACAAAGAAATATCGACAAAACACAAATTTCCTTTCTTGACTTATTTTCTTGGAACTGGCTGGGCCCCTTAGTTCCAACTGAGCATCATTTAAACACAAGAGCCTAACTGAGTGTTGTTGCTGACCATGTCCATCCCTTTATGACAACAGTGTACCCATCTTGGCATGGCTGCTTCCAGAAAGAGCCCACAGAATTTCTCTGAGAAATGTTTCCAGCATCTTGTGGATATTGTGGTGTTTTCACACCTGCTGTGTTTAGTCTGTTTAAATCAAGCACCGTTTCATCAGAGCACTTGTTGAATTTGATGCGAACAGTAATCGCTCTCGGCTGCGGACCAAAACAAGGCCCTTTTAGAGGAGGTGGTCTCAATCCAGTTCAAATGAACCCCAGGGCAGTTTGTTTATGGTGTGAACGTGATCCGATCTTGATCTGACCCAACTACCGGCGTATGTTGCAAGTTTCAGCTAAAAAAAACTTTCAGTAGCAACACATGCTTTGTTTTCTGAGATGGGGCAAGGTACCATAGACCTGAAAATTGTCCGTAGAGGCTAGCAATTAGTAGTGAAATGAACTTAAATTTCCATGTTCTCCAACAGTCTAGAACACACCACCTTCTTCCCTCATTTACTTTTGTTGCTCGCCCCCCAGACGCATCTGACCAGCCAATAAGACTTAACATTCTCACGTGGTTTGTAGTGACACATTTTGGTTTGCTTGGGTATAGCCTGGCTATGTCTTCACTAAAACCTCTGTAACTTTGGTCCTGTTCACTTTGGCACCATCAGTCATTGCTCAGATAATGCCCATATGTTGATTTGTGATTTTCTGGAGTTCATTGTCTACCACAGCATATTTTCAAAGGGGTTATATGCTATAAAAAAATTTTTTTTAAATGTAGCTGAGGAAAAAATTGTATTTTTCTGTTACTTTGACAGAATGGCATTGCTCGAATATGTACATGTCATGAAGTTTCACAGGTGTTAGCTTTATATTGATATCAATACTGTTTACACAAAGTTTCTAAGGTGCAGAAACTTTGTGCTGCGTAAACTATTCATTTTTGAGCAGGAACCTCAGAAATGACCCTAGAGGTTTAAGAGGTTAATAGGCACCTTTCAGCATTATGACATCATTAAAGAACATACAGAATTATCTTAAAATTAAGTGAAATTTAAATAAAATATTTGAATTTTTGGAGTAGATACAAAGCCACACCACTCTTAGTCACTCAAAAAGAATGTACCACATTTTTTCCCTCATTTTAGTCAGCAAAGGAGGGTTCGTGTCCTTCGTGTTCTTTCCAGCGCTGATTTTACTTCACAGCACTAAGACATGCCAGATAGCACTTCAGCATAACCCTGTTTGAGAACCAAATAGATGCTCATGCAAACTATAGAGAGCAAAGGCAAGACTGAATAAGTGGAGGAGAGATATACAGATAGAGATGAATGAATGAGGTGAAGGGCTAAAAAATATCTTTCTCTGATGGGGTGTCAAAATCACTTTCCACTGATGTCCCTCTTAACCCTGAATGTGTCAGCGTGCACGCACATGCGCACTGACACATTTCGATACACATATACAAGCACAGCTATTCATTTTCTTGAACCATCTGGTTGGAGTGTTTAAAGCCAGTTTAGTGAGACCAGCACACATAGAGATAAGTGAGGGAGAGGGGGAGCAAGGTAACACAGGGGTGAAGCAAGTGAAAAAACTCAAAGGAATGAGTGAAAGTGTCTTTTTTTGGTCTCGTTGTCAATCATTCCACAGCTTTACAATTCAAAATCAGTCTGGATTAGACAAGTACAGTGAGTTTTGGTAAGCTACAATACAAAAAAAATAACATCTAAATATTTTGTGCTCAGCCTCTGGAGGAAAACATTACACCCCGAGGCAACGTGTGCCCGCAGGGGGCTGCTGTTCATTTTTTAAAAGTGCAGCTATTATGGTCAGACAAATATCTGTGTCAGCCTACAAAAAGTAAAACAGTGCATTTTGAATTAATGCAAAAGAATTATTGATTACCGTGCCATATACCATTCAAGAAACACACACAAATGAGCAGCTTTATCACGAGCCCATTCAGGAGATGTCCAATTTCCCCTCACTAGTCAATGATAAGCATTCTCCTTGCCTGTCACTCAGGACTTAGACTGATTCCCTCTCAGCCCATGAGCCCAATTTAGTCTCCACAAGAATCTATCACACAGCGATGTTATCTGCAAGTAACCCAATCTCCCCATCATCCCTCGATCTGTCTTTCTCTCCATGTCTCTCCCCACCTACCCGCTCTTTTCTTTCTCTGTTGCTACTAATCCAGCTTGTACCCTTAACTGTTTCCCTCCTCTGTCTTTCATCTCCTGCCGTTCCAGAGGACCTCACAAACTAATCAAGCGTGGAGAGAACTCCCACTTTGCATACAGAACGTATACTCCCATGACAAGGGATAGCGAAGAAAAATGTCTACATCCCTTACATATGAAGCCTTTCAGTAACGTGATGGATGAGTTGCATTTAGCTTCAGCAAACTTTTGAGACATTTCACTGATATGATTTGATTAATGGCCGGGCGAAGACGTCCACTACAAGAGTGAATCTATTGAGGAGGGAAATTCCCTCCAGAAGATCTCTGATGAAACACTTAATGGCTGGTTCTGTCAATCAGCCCCTCAAACATACTGAGTCAAAGCATAGTGAGAAGATTTATGTTATCTTCCAAACAATGACACCACAGAGAATGCGCCTCTTAGTAGAAATTACAAAACATGTTTTTAGTATAGTCAGTTTCTTAAATGGCAATTGCCTGGTGGCGCACTGCTTTTCTAATGGGCTTTAGAGAAATAACAAAAAGGAAACCATAGGAAGTAGAGCCTGGAGACTCTGAACCCAAACAAGCATGCATCACCTGTCAGCACTAAAAGTGTAGACAAGATATTAAAATCCTTAATTATGAAAATTAGATGTAATTTCAGCTTTGATGTTGCAGTGCAAAGACCCTAATTAAACTATCTCTTAGGGTCAAACGTCTTCTTATCATCAAGGGACAGAAAATTCCTCGGGGATTGCGACCTGGGAGTAAATCTTTCAGTAAGAACCAGATGTTTCGGTAAGTCAGAGTTGCATCCTAATTTGTTGGAAAAATGTGTCTGTCAGTGGAGAAGAAGCCACATAGGAAGTCATTACAATGTGATTCCCTTCTACTACTACACTGCCTTTTACTATATCATATTTATGATTTTATATCGCATGATTATAACTTAAGTTCTCATAATGAAGCATCATGAGCTCAAATTAATTATTTATTAAGTGATAATTTTGAGGAAAAAAAATAATTATGAAACAGAAATTCATTATCGGAAAGATCGAAAGTAATGATTATGAAACACCAACTCACGTGTATGAATAGGAGCTTATTACTATGATGCAAAAAGTCACAGTTATTAGATAATATCATGTAATAATGGGGTACCGTACAAAATTATGACTACTATTAGATTTATTGAACATTATGAGAAATTATGTTGTTATTATAAAACATAAATGCAGCTCAGTTGCAGTGTATTTCTGACAGGACAAGAGACACTTGTGCAAAGAGTACAAAACTAAGAGTGCAGTAATTTTCCTTACTAAGTATCCTAAGTCAAGCTGTCTGATGGAAGGCAGGCACACCAGAAAAACTCTGAATCATCCGCATCATTAAAGTTACACTCTGCTCAACTCTGCATATTTAGTGTCTCATTAAAGGTATGGTTTGACATCAGGTTTGATGTTAGTGCAGTTTTCTGCTGCATCAACGTTTTTTTGTTTTGTTTTGGGGTTTTTTGTTTTTTTTTACAATTTTATTTATTTTTTTAGTTTTGTTTGTTGTGGGGGATGTATGGGGTTGTTTATGTGTTGAAATCTGACACTGAAGCCCAAACCAGGAGTCATTAGACAATTTTCAAAATTACTGTGTTGTTCTCTGCTACTGAATAAAGCAATTATGCTTCTGCTGATTGATTTTTCTTTTTGTTAAAAGCATAAAAGACACCAAAGAACACAGTTTATTAAAAAAGGAAAAAAAAATATTACAGCTGAAGTAGCAGATGTAATAGTAAACAAATTTTTCTATGGAAGGCATAGTTTAAGAATGTCTGTTGTGTTTTTAAAAAAAAACAAATTATTATTAAGTGAGAGTGTGACAGTTCCTTTTTTTAATATAAAGTTGAAACTACAGTTCACGTTACATGGATTCGGTATGATTTTCATGTCAGAGTTTTTGCAAAGGATAGAAAAAAATGTGTTTTGCTGCTTTTTGCCATTCTGAAGTTGCATTTAAAAGGAAATCTATTGATCTGGATTTGGAGACTAGAGTTTTTGAAAGATTTCAGGTTACATAAGAAAAAGATAAAAGAAGAGCTGTAGAAGTCAATGGTATAGTTATTGACCTTAAGCTTCAATCCATGCATTCAAATGGCTTTCTCTTTGTCAACTTTTTTTTTGGTTTCATTTCTTTAACATACTGTATCTTTCAGTGGAATTGAATGGCCTCTGATGCTTTCCTCAGTGTTCTAAAGGTCTTTCACCTATAGACAGGTAGATATATCTCTCTCTATATTTATAGGTATGAGATGTATAGGTAAAAGTCAAGCAGCATTTTCAGTGGAAGATGTTGATTCAGAAAACCATGCACCTCCTTTATCAGTGGTAACTTGTGAGGCCTTGGCATAGTTGTCTGTATTTTTCTTTTAAATGGGGCCAGTGAAAACACAATTTAGTTAAAAGTGGTGTTGCTATGCCTTAAGCATAAACTCACTTATCTTCAAATGCTGGAGAAAGACTTCTTGTGGTAGTCCTCCACTAATCCTGCAACCCTATCTTACAGGCAAACTACAGTTGTACCACTGCTAATAAAACAGTAAATTAGAGCAATTTCTTACTGTGAGTTCAATACCGAGTTTAATCTACATTATAGCAACTAACTGCAAAAAAAATGGCTTACTGTTAGTTTATTGAAAATTTACTGCTAGTTGATTGTAAAAATGACAGCAAGGTGTATCAGTGTGTTTTTTGTATAGCAAAAATATAACAATATCATTATTGTGTGCACTAATGCTATTGTCACATTTTCGTGTATGACATGATTGCATGAATAAGTACATTCTAGTAATGTGTAGCACGTGCTGGATTTTATGAGTCTCAGATTTGACACTTGAGGGTTTAACCAGGAGTAGGGAAAGATTATTTTAGTAAGAACAACGGCTAGGCCATTCAAAATGATTTACATGAAATGTAAAAGCTGTCAGTGGCTGGGTCTGTGACACAGTGTTTTGAGTTTATTTTGTATTTTTGATGATTGCAATAATATTGAGTTCTTGTTTTTTTGTTTCAACTATATCTCCTGATTTATGAGTCTTTTCCTGCTCTCTATGTAGCCTTGTCCTCAGTGTTTTACTTTCAGTTATGCCAGTGCGTTAGTCTCTCCCCGTGTTCCATGTTCTAATTGTCACGCTTGTGTTGTCATGTCTACGTCTCTCCATGTTTCCTGTTTTATTTTGAAGAGTCTAGTGTTTCCATGTTCAGTGTGTTTTCTTTTACTCCCCCCTGAGGCGTCATGTTTATTTGTGTCAGCTGTGTCTCCCCAGGTGTTTCCACTTCCCTCATTACCCTTCTGTGTATTTAAGTCTTCTGTCTTCCTCTGTTCAGTGTTGGGTCGTCTGTTTGTCTCCATGTCAAAGTCATGTTAGGAGAATTTCTCCTTCCAACTGTTCGGGCCCATGCTCGGATTCTTTCACATTTACGTTTTTTCATGTTCCCGTTCAGTTTCATGTTCTTGTCTTTTGTCATCGTTTTCATAGTTATTATTAGTTTCTAGGTTTTAGTTTAGTTCTGCCTTTGTTTTCGCCTTGCCTCGTTTTTTCGTTTTTTGTATCAGCCGTAATAAAGGCTCGCTTTTTGTTTAAACATCAGTTCTTTTCTCCCGTGTCTGCTTTTAGCGCCGCTTCTTAAACACACCGGCAAACCACGCCCAAATCAGTGTAAAATATAAAAGCAGTAAAGCAAGAGAATTTCAAAACCATTTGGACATAAATTAAAAATAATGATTTCAATTTAATTTGATTGTAATTTCTAATTAAAATTTTAATTGTCTAGTTTAATAAAAAGGAAGTGGAAATAAGAAAAGTCTTTAGCCTTGATTTAAAAGAACTAAGAGCTGCTCCTGATCTGCAGTAACACTTCTTAAGGTATGCAATATGTATTGTTACATATTTTAAAAATATTACTTACCAAACGTACTACAGACTCATATATCTCAGTTCCCAATACAAATGTATGAGGGGAACAAGCCTTGTGCTTACATAATGAACATGCATGCATCCTTTGCCTTAGGTTGTGAACTGGTTCTACAACTTGT
The DNA here is from genome assembly GCA_015106755.1 of Etia nguti. Classification (NCBI taxonomy): domain Eukaryota; kingdom Metazoa; phylum Chordata; class Actinopteri; order Cichliformes; family Cichlidae; genus Etia; species Etia nguti. The sequence continues at coordinate 64,148 of VUQG01046137.1, forward strand.
TAAAAGCAATACCACTGCAAACCTGAGGGATTATTTATATGTAAGGCTTTTAAAGCCACATTAAACTTTGCAAAATCTGTTCTTCCTTTAATGTTCTTCCATGTGAAGCGGCACGTCTTGTATTATTCTTAGAAGTCTCGCATGTATTGCTTACAAAGACTATAAAACAGATATCCATCAAACATGTCCTTGCAAAAGTCACATCTTGGCCTGCCATCACCAAACAAATGGCTGCTTTGCCTTCATCCACCTCTCTTCCTCTACATAGATCTGTATCTACTTTGGGGGAAAAAACGGCCATCTTAGCATGTCATGTTTTTTAATATCCCCCCCAGTGCCCCCTATAAATATTTATTAAAGATGTACCATTAAGATGTGCCAAAAAGGACCTGTGCCAGACTGTAAGCAAACACCTTTTGTTTAACTTTTATAACATATTTCTAGCTTAGAAGCCAAACCGCAAACGCTATAAGGGAGCAACCATGCTCCAGCATCATGTAAGGACATTTGGAAACCTTTGCAGCAATAAGCCTGGACACGGTTCCCTTCAGTGTAACATTTTTCAAAATCCTGAAACAATGTGAGCAGACAACGCAATGTCGGATTTAGAAGTAGTACAAGAAAGTTCATAGCCAAATAGTTAGAGGATGTACTGTAATTCCAACATGGTTTGAATATAAATACTTTTAGACTTTACTTAAAATGAGAGACTCGACGTGAATTCTAGATAAAAATACAACTTGGAATCTTTTTTTAAATAATTTAACAATGCATTTTACTACTACTGTGTTCAGAGACTGATTAATGATTCATAATTTCTCCTGATGAGACTAAAGACCAGTTACCTTAAATTTAAAACTGTATTTCTGTAAATTGTTACTTCAAACAAAGCTTCAAGGGAATACTGTAAATGCCTAAATATCTGAATGACTGATATGACAGAGACACTTTACACCAATGTATTTTTATGGGCTGTACCATCTTTGTCCTTTTTCTTTCCTCTCTCGTCACTTTTTTGCCTGTTTCTTGCCTTTCCCCACTCACACCACATCACATCTCCATTTGGCTGCTGCACTTTCTGTCCTGCTTCATTCTCCCTCCAAGGCCCTGCCTGGCCCACTTTAGATCAGCTGCCAAAGTGAAAGTATGTTTCAGTTTGCCTTTGCACCCTTGTGCCTGTGTGCGTTGCATGTATTGTGTGCCAGCAGTGCTTTTATCAGCTACAATTTTCAGCTCAACCCTGATTAGGTTACACAGACTACCATGAATGTTAAAAGTATTAGGAAAAGTGTACTTCTGTGTCCACTGTGAGGAAAAAATAAATTGATTAATTAATTTAAGAAAAACCGAAATTTTCAGCATCTGCAGCGACTCTGATATCATAGGTTCCACTGTTTTGGGAGGGGAAGGTTTAAAAGTACAAAAAAGAACTCAAAGCAGCAGGCTGATGATTTCTGTATAATCTGCACATCAATACACATTATGCACAGTGCAGGGGAGGTATCCAAATGCAAATAAATATATGCAACTCGAGTAGACCTAAATGTAAATCAAAAAGCATAGAACATCACTTAAAATCAATAGGGATCAAAAGGGCATGGCATCAGACATATCTCTGGGCTAAGTAGAAAACTGCATATAAAATAAGTACCAAATATAATCGAAAGGACCTGTAAGATGTCCTGTCTTCTGCGCAACTTGAGCGTTTTTAGCTGCGTGACTGTAATGCATAAGGTTTGAACTGCCATATGGTTAAATTAGCGGGGAGTTTGCCTCCCTGTTCTTCTTTTTCTGGAAATCTGGCAACGTATCAACGAATGGGTGAAAATTCTTCAAAGTGAGCTTGATTTTCTGTGCAGTCAAGCAATTAACTAATCAACACACTGGCTGCTTTCATTCTCTCAGTGTTGTAAGCAGATACCATTATATCATATTTAGAAATGAGAACAAATTTGTTTGCTATTTGTTTGATTTGTGCTATAAATGTAATTTACGCACATAGAGGGGAATGGGGAATGTTTCTATAACTGAACTGAACTGAACTGAAGCATCAAACATGTTTTTGCTCATTTGACTGCGTTAGCAATAAGACATACTATACAAGGATGCATTACTTTTACCAGTGTTTTTAAGTGTTTGCTACAAAGTAAAATCAGTTGACCCCCTACTGACCTGGAACACTCACCTTTGCATGGCTGCCGACTGGATCGTGCTCCAGGGTATCTTTACTACAGAGACTTTTAAAAAATGGGGGGGGGGGGGGGGGGGGGGGGGGGGGAAATTTTAA
>VUQG01046137.1:66454-91991 GCA_015106755.1 Etia nguti
GCTGGGAGGTAATTTTAATGTCCACATCAAACTTCTTTCAATCTTTCAGCATGATGAATACTAATGATGAGACTGCAGGCAAGCCTTAGATGTGTTTTATAGCCCTCCCGATGCCTGTAAAAGTAGTCGAAGAGAAAAAATGATTACCTCATTCTCCATCTGTCTGAGGGACATGCAAATTAGAGTGGTCAAAGGAAGGTCACAGGAGGGGGTCAAAACATTGTACAAGAGTGAAGTGAAGGAAACTGTGCCCTCGTCACGTCTATAAAAACATCTCATGCCTATTCTTTGAGTCAAGTTTCAAGCTTAGAGCAGAACCACAGTCACCTCAGGTCATTTCTTGTTTAAGTCGCTACATAAAGTCTGTATCAGGTTTTGACTGTTTCAGCTCCATAACTGATAGTTCACGGGCTGAATCATGCAATGTTGACATTTCAAAAACAACGAATTTATAGGACTATAACTTCTAAAATTGAGAAGGAAAGAGGACCTGAAGCTAGATGTTTAAAACGAAAAACAGGTAATATAGCAAGTGATTACAACCAGGAGCGTGCATATGCTTTCATCAGAAATATAAAGCCGTATTTACACCTTATGCGGTTTTAATAAATATCAGTCACTGTGAAAGTGGACACATGTGCAAACCTGATTTCTACTCCCACAGTTGCAAATCCTGAATACACTCGTTTTACTAGGTACACCTTGCTAGTATTTGGTTGGACCCCCTTTGGCTTTCAGAACTACCTTCAGACCAGAACTTGAGAACTTGAGATCTGGAGCCTGGACCACTAATGCAAGGCATGATGGATCCATGCTTTCATGTTGTTTACAAATTCCGACCCTACCATCTGAATGCTGCAGAAGAAATCATCAGAGAGGCAACATTTTTTTGCCTGTATCCTCAGTTTCCTGTTCTTAGGTGATAGGAGTGGCACCGGGTGTGGTATTCTGCTGCTGTAGCAGATATCCTACAAGGTTTGTGCATTTTGTGCATTCAGATATGCTCTTCTGCATATCTTGCTTGTAACAGGTGGTTATTTTAGTTACTGCTGCCTTTGTATCATCTCAAAACAGTACGGCTATTCTCCCAGGACCTCTGACATCAACAAAGTCATTTTCACCCAGAAAACTACAGATCAATGGATATTTGAAAAATCATTGATGGATGGCCCTCATGAGCAATGATACTGAGTACTTTAAACTAAAGTCCAATATGGACAAATTCAATAGGTGCCCGTCATCACCTTTTACAAAGATTTATCTCTTCAGCAACAAAAAACAAACGTTTTTTTTTATCGCCTTACTAAGTGCATGCTGGCTGGACAAGATCTAATCAAGATCATTTCGGGCACTTTGCACAAAATCTAATCATGTCAGAATTAACCGATATAATTCTGACATGATTAGAAAAAGAAGAATTATGAAGTCGCACTTTAAATACTCTCAGTGTGCTCACTCTGTTAGATAGACTCAGACTTTGGTTCATATCCATGCATACAGCAATAATATGGCTATAATGTAAGAATGGTGTTGGTATTCTACGTACTGTGTGTGTGTTTTCATATAATGAGAGTGAAAGAAGGAGATAAAGTAAGAGAGAGGAGTATCCGCTTCAGCCGGTGTTCATGCATTCATTCATGCAGAGTTTGTCTGTGCGTGCTTACATGTGAATTTGATGATCTACGTCTTTGTGTCTTCTGCATGGAAATCAACAATAACATTATAACCCAGGGGAGCCTATTAAGAGTAGACCTCTCCAGCGTGGCTGTGTGTGTTTAAAAATAGGAGCCATGTGTTAGAGTGATGGGTGAACTTCCCCGGCTCACTCAGGGGGACTCAATTAAAATGAGCATTTTTTTTCCCCACTTCCCTAACCCACAGTACGAGGACTCAGGTGCTCCCTTCGAGCATGGCATTTGTGTGAAGGGGTATGTATTTCAGTGTACTTATATTACTCACACTGGCTTAGTGGTATATAGCCACATTATAGTAACTAAACTTCAGCATCAAGACTTAAGGTTTAATGTAAGGGCAGGTTTAGGTTAATCGTAATGGCTAATCATCTTAATTTAAGTTTGCAAATTAAGTATTTCTAACCAGATGTGATGCATTGCCATATTCTTGTTTTGAATGATGCCCTCAGAAATTTCTAAAACTGAATAAGAAAGACTCAAAAGGTACCATAGTGGAATCCAAAAAAGGTGCAGTAAGCCTGTTTCACCATCCCATACCATCCCACATGCTTTATTGGTTGTACTATGATCCCTTAACAGTGTGCGGTGTGCTATCACAGTGGGACAGCTGTGAAGCCATGTCACTGGAGCATACTGCCACGGTGGCACCATGTTAATTCGACTGTCAGCGTGTTCATTATAATACGAGAGAAAATGGGACGGAGGGACAGGGACACACTCTGTTCTGGTAAAATCCAACCTGGTGTAGTAGCATGGTTGCTTAAATACAGCACATTACAGTAATGACAGGGTTTCTTATCTTCAATATTGCACAGAGAAACGGCACATGATTACTGGCAGTCAAACAGAGGAGGGAAAAATCTGAATGACTACAAATTAATTCCCCACGTTGCCTTGTGCGGATGTGTGTTTTTGCACAGTCCAAACAAAATTTTGACTGTTAAACGTAATCATAATAGTGTTGGTTGACTGTTTTACATGAAGGCTGCACAAAATCCATACAAAACACTGGTAAGTGTCATGCTATGCTTTTTTCGTTTCAGTAAGTAGTGGTTGACAGTTTGTGTTTAGTCAGTTAAACTAAAGGGGAAAAGAAGAGTTTTAATTTGTTTGTTTTTTTTAATGTTACTGACAATTTATGCAAAATCTATACAAAGTCAAATGTTTTTTGATCAAAATATTCAATTTTGTTTTTGTCATAGTACTAAAACCTCATGTTAACAATGTCCATTGCATTGTTTTATCCATAGAAGGATAGCTCAGTATTATGGCAATATGGTGATATACATGATTGGGTTCTTCATGTTATTGCAGTGCAGCAAATACAAAAAGCCCACAGCTCACAGAGAATTGTAAATGAAGCGAACTATACCTTGGTATTGATACCTCTTCGCTCTGTAGGACTTGAACGCTTGCTGCGTTGGTCCTATCAGCTGCTAAACTGTGCACTGTAAGCAAAGTATTTAATGACCTTGTCTGTGTCGTGCCAAAGGATTTTTGGATTATTTACTCTTTGCCATCTCTTTAAAAAGAAAGATTTAACCCTCTGTTATACTGGATTACATAAAATATTTTAATCTATTGGATTGTTACCTTAAGTACTACTGTTCGCTACAAAGTTCTCTGTATTTTTACAGCAGGTTGCTCCACTCTAGAAATAGCTTCCGTATTTATGCTGCTGATGCAGGCTGAGGTATAAGACTGTTCATTTGGAGATAGACCCGTACAGCAACCAGCGGGACTCCACTTTGCAGCTCTCACACTTGAGACTCAAATGGCATTACTAACTCTGTAATCTAATCATTGGCCAGTGTAGTAATGTGGTCCACAGCACAAGCCCCGGGAAACTCCTGGGCATACAACCAATTAATTAAGTTAATTGCATGGTTCGCTTAATTGATTACCTTGTTATTTTTGCTAGCCTTGATAAGGCTCCATTGCACAGTGAGATAATGTAGACATAATGTGAGTATTAGCCCATAGGCAGCGCTGGTTTCAGGTATCTCTTTCTCTCTTCTCTCCGTGCTCTCCAGTCTGTCAGTGAAATACCAAAGTGTCCTAGTTGTGCAGTGAATGAGTAATTGATGTCAAATTATCATTGCATTATCATAAGCATAATTCGTTTTATTTATTAGCAATTAGCTCAATACAGCCAGTGCATCAGAAAAATGATAAGCCGGGTGTATGAGTGTGCATGACTGCTGCTGACTGATGCCAGCAGGACTCAGCTATGCTAATGTCACTAAGACAAAGGTTGTGTAATAAAACACAAGAGGGGTAAATTATGTTTCAGAGCAACAATTATCTTAATAATGATAGTTCAGAAATAACACATCTAAGACTCAAGTGTTACAAATTAGCCGTTTCTCTCAGACAGAGAAAACAAGAGCTACAGTAGCGTATGTGCATCCTTCAGAGTAAAGGTTGTTAAAGCCAGAGGCATTTATCAGTGGAATGGATTGGCCTCAGATTTGGCCTCAGACAACTGTCATATCAGCACTGCTTTAGGGTAAGGCAACCAGCTTCTCTCTTTTCCTCTCCACTCCTTATCCCCGACTCCCTGCTCCAGTTCTCCATTATCTTGTAGCTTCTTCTCTCTGTCTTCCCTGTCTGTCTTGTCCTAATCTCCCACTCCGCCCTTCTGCTCACTCATCTCCATGCCTTTCTCCATCTCGCACTGTTCCTCCCTCCTCCCTCTCCCTCTCTCCTCTGGTCTCTCGTCTGCTGTGTGTATGAGGGATGACTCTTCCTCCTGGCCTGATTATATTAGCTCCCTGGCTTCACTCTTTTCTGACAGCTCTGACCTTGTAAGAACTGAAGAGTAAGATGTCCACTTTTACGGCTGTAAAAAGCTGCACTATTACTTTTTCCCCCTTCTATACCTTCCAGTTTTACACTTGAAGATAGCTGCACATAAACACATAATCATCGGAGGGATCATTAAGAAAGGGGCTGCTAGCACGGAAACATCTCACTTTAAAACTCCATCTATTTATATCCAAAGGAGCGCAGCTGGAGGTGGGGGTGGGGGATTCGAGATATTTTTTCTTAACTTCTTTTGTACAAAACTTTGCTTTAATGTCCCATAATGGCTTGCTGAATTAGTAGCACCATCTACCTCACAAGCACACCTTATATGCGTCTTATAAAAACCAATTACCATACCCCATCATGCTCCATGGCACCACTAAATGAACTCATTAAATACACCTAGGATTACAAATCAAAGTAATTGCCAATTAGGATTTACTTAATTGTTTTTTTTTTAAAAAGTCAAGAATTTGATGCTTTCTCGCTCAGTTTGCGGCAGTGCATCAGGTTATATCACACTGTGTACTTGTTTATCGGCCGGGCCATTCTGATGATTTATAGAGACGAGTACAACTAGCCGGGATCAAATTGTGATATACTCGCGGCAGTAAATGCCACAGCTGAGGCGGACGGGGACAGGTAGTGCTGTAACTAAAAAAAGGTAAACTCATGACTCCATCTCTGAATTGTATCAGGACAACCAATGCCAAGGTGAGCTCAAACTTTTGTTTGAGTTTCGAGCGTTTCCGAGTGACAACGAAGATCTGTCTTCTGAGCTGAAAATGAAATGGCAGAATCTCATCCAAATCTCATCAAGAAAATATTTATCATTTATCTTAACACGAGGAGGAGTTAAGGCTGGTGGAAATATCTGTATTTTTTATTTTAAGCAGTTAAAATACTTTAAAGTGCCAGCATCAACTTCCGTATTATCCAGGAGCTGGAGACCTGCAGTTTTTCAGTAAAAATAGCAGCTTATGGTGACACCAGAGGAAAAAATTACTGGGACCTCTACAAGTCCTTAAGATTCACATCTGTTGGCTATGGATGTCTGTAGAAAATTTCATGCAAATGGATCCCATAGAAATTTGAGTCTGGAACTAAGCTGCAGATCCCCTGCCAACACTGCCCTCCCCAGTCTGGACGATTAAAACAGGCGCTAATTGTGGGATTTAAATGCAGAACTATATTTTGGAGTTGTCTGTGTTTTCTGGTGCACTGTCTGTGGGGTATGGTAAATGTCTTGTTACTCTGCAGCATGATCTATCTAAATGCCTTGGGCTCAGCTATGGAAACACCAGCCTCTCTTTAAAGAAGTGTGGCCATTTAAATAGAACACTAAATCAAATTTTGCCACAGGGAATGGAAGCCTATTTTCTTACCCCCCATCACTATATATAGAACATTTGTACAATATATGGACATGCCTGTGGGTTGCTCTCAATATAGAGATCGGTAGGTGAATTTTTGCTGCTTAATTGCTTCCTTTGCACTGAGTCACAAAGAGCAGAGTAGATCTACCCCTAGCCTACTGCTTCAGAAAACAATAGCGCTGCAGAAGGGGCTGAGCAATTGCCCATTTAGCTCATGTGCAGGAGTTAACACATGCAACCTAAAATATTCAAGAAGTACCACTCATGCGTTTGTCCTAGTTGCATCTAAGAGGATTTGGCCATGCTCACATTCCTTTTAGGGTTCTCTTGGGCTGTTACTTGTAGACTCGGGGCCCTACTTTGTGGTTGGTTGACTGAAGCTGCATGTAGAAGGTTTACTGATGGGGCAAACAGTACACAGGCGGTCATATTTGTTGGCACATATCTGCTTCTTGACTGTGAATGTCAGTCCTTATCAGAGTAATCATGGGAAAGATAAGAATAGCAAATATATGTTTTCAGTAGTCATACAAATAGATTATCCAGGCACAATGATCGAAACCAGTTATATATATTTTTTCCTAGTAAAACAATATCATGTCATGATATATTGCATGTCTCTGTAATTCTTTACCTTTTCTCTTATCAGTTTAGTCTCAAGACATAGATTCTTTTTAAATCTACTCACAGTGCTTCTGGATCACAGCCAGTCTTTTGAAAACAGCAATTTCAGTCACCCGGTCTTTGGTGTCCTCCACTGCTGCTATAACATGGCAGCAGTAATAGAAAACTATAAAAGGCCTGTGCGCAATGACAGAGTAATAACAGTAGATTTAAACTGTGGCAGAACAGGCAAGCCTCTCCCAGGCATAATGACTAATACAAATGCATGTCTATGAGCCAATAGACTGAGGTCAATAATCATTGCTTTTTTAAACTTCATTATATGAACACAAAATGTTAAGGCAAACCACTTTGGTTCAGCCTAAATGAACCCCAGAAATTCCCAGGATTACGTCCAAATACATATAATTTTCTGTACGATGGGGAACATGGGAGAGAGGTACACAGAGAGATGAAGAAGGTGAGGACATGCAGATGCCAATGAAATGACTATTTGGAATTAATTTCAATAAAACTAATATGAGTAGTCATACTGACTGCGATATGTGTACATGTAAGACACACACACACACACACACACACACACACACACTAATTCAAAGCCATTTCCAGAGCTGAGCAGTTGCCTGCAGTGTTGCGGAGTGGTGTGACTGTGATGGGTCAAGCCTCCTACAAATGGTTTGGAATGCTAATAGTCTCAAAAATGGGTCAGAGAGAGCTAAATGAGAGCTAACTAGGCCTGGCTAATTATGAAGTAACCAAGTCTACATTGATCAAGCTCGAAGGCCAGGGAGGCCACTGAACTGACTTGTTGTAGACAGGGTTTCTTCTAATTAGCTTGCACTAGTACAGCAGTTTCATGCAAGTGGGTCAGCGTACGAGGACAGCAAATGGATGGATGGCATCTGAAGCTCTTTTAGAGTTTAGACGAGAGATGCATGTGACATCTGATCTATTGTCTCGATCTACAGTCTCCCAATAATCTGCAGAAGCAGATTAGAAACAATTAACCTCTGCAACTGTCCTATTCAATAACTGCTAGCATTGTGACTTCAAATATGAATCAAATTCATTAGAGTAATTAAAGATAGTAGGGTAATAATCCCTCTGTGATCTCTTTTTAATTTCCCTTTTAAATTTCACATTAATTATTTGGATGAAATGAAAAACTATTTGTTTGAAAAGTAACTTGAGACAGAACATTTTACAACAGAAATTTGATCCTTCATAGGTAATTTAATCTCCCTAGACAGACCCAGAACAATAATCCCTTTTCTTCTAGGTTAATATGGCCACATTTCCTCAAATAGCACCTCTTAAGTCACAGGACGTCAGCCGGTCTTTGTGATAATACTGCCATCTTCCGGTGAGGATTGACCTGGTTCTGGTTTGAACAAGCTTCAAACAGAACTGTATTGTAGCTCATAACATTTGCACCACTGCTTAATCAACCAGATAATGAGCAATAAGATTTGAGGCTGTTGGTGTGAGTGTTTCTGTCAAAACTCAGGAGGGAGGGGGGGGGGGGGGTTGGGTTAAATATTTATCCATGGCAAACAGATCAATAGCTATTAAAAAGGTCAAGGGCAGATGATGATGGATGCTGGCTGTAGGTTATCGATAAATTCAGGCTGCTATAATGAATTACAAATCCACACATGCCTGCGCACACGCATAGACAGCAGACCAAATGATAGGGATTAATTCATTGATCATGCTTAATCTGTCATAATTAATTCCATAGGAACAACTGTGATGAGAGCAAGCCTCCATTAAACAGATAAATTATTCAACATGAGGAGGAGGTGGGCCCAAGATAAATGAGCTTGGGAGACTTGTGCAGCAGTCGCAGGCTGAGGCTAATTACAATCTTTTCTGGGAAACTAGCACAGGTTACTTACAGTTATAAATGCATGGATATAAAATACTATACAGGTGTAACTAGAAGCTAAGGTTCACATATCAGTTCATGGAAGCACACGCGTGTCATTTAAGCTGACTTTAAATAAGGTTTTCAGGTGATGCATGCCATAAATATCACCCTTGTTAACCTATATACCTTTACACAGACACTTCTCTTTAGCACGTAGCGGCCCAAGTCAGTATCACATCTCTTACCATATGTTAAGTCATGGGTTTATCCTTTAAGCCATACATTTTTACAGTTTGTTCCTCCTCTGAACATATTGTCTTTAGTTACAGAATCAAGCCCTGGGCTCTGCACTTTCCTAGCTAACAAGAAAAGTGATTTTATAGATGATGACTGCAAAAATACACCAGAGGTATAAAACTTTGTAGATTCAAGAGTAAAAGTCTGTGCATGCAAAAGGTGAAGAAATACAAGGGCAGTCTTTTTTTTTTTTTACCTTTATGAATCCCTGCATATGCACTCTCCTCTATTGCATGACTCAGTCATCAGAAAAACTGATATATTTATTTATCATTCTCCACCTGGTCTTTGTCTGTAACATCCTGTGAGTCTTCAAGGCCAGCCTTTTGTGTTCCTATACAAAAGCAACTTGCTATACGGTAAACATCACCGTGACTATTGATGGTAACAAGCATAAACTTTTGACAGTAAAAACAACATAATTTTCTATATGGAACACAGCTCAGGAGGTTTTTTTCCTGTGTCTATTCTTTGTTGAGCTCTGCAGCATTGAATCGAAGACACGAATTAATCAAATTGTATTTTATTTACTTTCAATCATCATTTACAGCTTTATGCAGGCACAGGGTGGACACATACCATTAAGTTGTGCTATATTTTAGAGTAATTGTGTTCATATTAAAAACCACCTCAATGAAGCTCTCGCTCATGCGTTTCAGAGATGAAATGCATGAAACTAAATCACACATCATCTTTGTACACTCCTAAATATTAGGAAATATTGGTGAAAGTGATCCTAGCCATTGTAATCCATCAACTAAATCTCTCTTTTTTTATTTTTTAACTTAACAGACCTACTAATTAAAACAGCGGCTTCTTAATGATTGAAGCACGACCAGCTCTCATTTTTCAACTTTGCAACTTTTTTTTTGTTGCACACCTGTGCGTTTTTAAAGATGAAACAAATCAGACTACAGAAAAAAATTGAAAAATCAGCATAACACCAACAGGGAGTAGCTGATGCTGGATATATACAGTACAGTAATGCACTGGGATAAACAAAGCAAATGAACTAACTGTACTGTGAATACAGACAGAAACGTTGTGAAATTATAATTAGAACTAGATTCTGGTGGATTTGACTTTCGCTTTGCGCATTATTTTTTGATCCAAACTAGGCCGTTTAATTGACTGATCTAATAAGTTCGACCTTAAGTTTGACTTTTGTAATAACCTTCACGCAATCATTGTCAATCCAGCTGCGGCTCATTAAAAGAACGGTCGTCTTTTCAGCCAAGGTCATCAGACTGTGTTTAAAAAAAGGTCTCTCTGCAGAGTGGACAGGTGGACTTGTTGCTGGAAGTGAACCATTTGTACTAAAGCAAGAAGAGGAAAAAAAATATTGTTACTAATAGGCAGACAGACTGCAGTTCGTGGTCATTGATCTCTACAAAGACCGATAAAAGATAAATGAATATAACTGAAGTATATGAATTATTTTTTTTAAATAAAATATATCGATATCTCACCAAACACGCAGAGTGGAACTTCTTTTTGCATGTGCGGCAAGCCTTCTTCGGCAGAGAGTAGTTGGATCCGTGGATAACGGAGAAGCAGATCATGCAGTCCTCTATTCCCTCAAAACGCTTATCCACATTGTTCTTCCACAGAGCCAGACCCTCCATTATACTGCCATTCTAAAAGAGCACATATAATTACATTTTCTGAGTGGTTTTGTATTCTTTTCTTAGCTGTTATCTGAAAAGAAAGTATCTGCACAGCCCTGTAGTGCCAGCACTGGCCTTTCTACTCAACAAACTTTACTTTACCAGGATATAATACAAACAACAAGGGTTGAAGAACAGCCACCCAACTTATTACACCAGCTTCTTGCATATATACTTTTTGTTTGTTTCTTTTTGTTTACCTGATGTGTTAGGTAGGTGCTCAGCTGTAGCATCCAGTTCCTCCACTGCTGTACGGCAACACCCACACGCCTCCCACTCTCCACAGCGATAGAACCCAAAGGGTAGTTCTGTGGAAGCTGAATCACCAACTCAATGAAGATATCATCCACAGAATAGGTGGCAATCACCTCCCGTGCTGCTGAGCGGGCCTTGACCTGGGGCAAAAAGAAAAGGAAAAGAAGAAAAAAAAAACACATTTTCACTGTTTTCACTGGGGGTCTTTCAGTTAAACAATCAGCCACCTGCTATATAATTAAATGCCAGGATCCTACTTAATGAACTGAATGCATTATTGTCAAGTGAGAGTTCATTAAATTCGATTTAACAGAAACTATTGTTTGTGCATCATTATACTGCAAATGTGAGGCAGGTGTAGCACTGCAGGATTTGTTCATCTTCAGTGTTTATTACTACAAAAACCTTTTACCACAGGCTAAGAAGAAGACATCTGCGGATTTCGACAGGATCACGTAAGTAACTGCAAAGTGTTCAGTGCAGAGAAGATGAGGAATTAAAGAATTTCACATAGTAAAAGAAAAAGAAAAAAGAAAAAGAAAAAGAAAAGCCCAGAAGCCAGCTCAGAAAAGTTAAACATCTGGACTGTAAACTGCAGAAAATGCCAGCGTTTACTACGTCTCTTCCCGAAGTAGGGTTGCGACCCAAGGGAGCTGCTGGTTATTGTTTCATTATTTTTTTCGTATTTTTCTGAAAATGGCAGAGAACAATATAAAAAAGTTATTATGTCTGAATACATTTTCCTATTTAAAATGTAAGATGAGAGGGGCTATTCTAGCTACACTAGTGTGTTCAGCTCATATACTCGGTCCCAGGCTGCCTGGCTGAGTTTTCATATATTTTCTGATTTCTATGATTCCACTTCGTGTTAACTTTGTGATGTTAAAAATCGAAAACACGAGAAACAGTGTTTCAACAGCGGCTTCACAAAAGCCATTCAAAAAGAAGAGAAGAGGCCTCGGCGTGTTTTTGGCAGTGAGGATGTGAATAATGAAAGCCTAAAAATGAACAAAGTAGACAGAGAAAGTCATTCCCCGCAGTGGAGGAAACACTCATCGTATGCTATTATTGCATTTTAAATGACACAATTTATAAAAATCTGAAACTTCATATCAGAATTATATTAGAAATCTCCAATATTTTCTTTTTTTTTAATACCAATTAATTGCAAAAGGTTTCAGATTTGTAACTTGAATTAAAAAAACAATCTGTACCAACAAGACAACTAAGCAGAAGATGACGAATTCGGTGCTCAAACTAACTTGGAAATTTTAAGCTCTTTAACTAAGTAGTAATCGATTTGAAGACATAACAGAGCAACTTACAGTCATGCTGTCAAACATCTGAGTGCTGGTTTGGACAGATGAAATTTCCTGGGCTGAGAGAACAGGACTGATGTATTTAATCGTGAACTTCTCCACAGCTGCGCTCACTCTCTTCTCCTGGCTATTCCACCACAGTCGAACCATGGCAGGCAGGTCTTGCACTGTGCTGTAGTACACACTGCAAGCCAGGTGAGGGAGCTCCCACTCAACACTGTCACACTCTACAGGGAAGAAGAACAGGAGGCGATATTTAAGTCTGATGTTTAACTACAAAAAAAAGGCTACGTATGCGTTCGACAGAAAGTTTGAGAACTCCTTGGAAACATCACATTTATAGGCAGAGGTTACGATAGGGATGGTGGAAGTGATCGATTGATACACAAACTGGCTTTGGTGATGAACAACCCTAACCTCACCTATGGCTTTGTGAGTAGTGATAGAAAGAAGCAGAAACACACACCAGAGAGCGCCTGCTCCTCCACAAGGAGAAAGGAGCCAGCCAAGGTAGTTTGAGGTGTGCATCTAACTAGCATGTGCAAGTCTAAAACAACAGCATAATGTTGGACAACAAGAAAACCTATGTTTTTCAATGGCCACAGTCATGACCTGAATTAACCCATGGGAGATACTGTGGAAACAATGGTTTACTAACAGTCACTGGTCAACACATTCACTTGTGACTTAAATAAAAACCAGCGCTGAAATCTTGGTAACTCTAATGAGTTAAACTTTCTCTCGTAACTGTAGGTGTGTGCATGTTGCTTACTGTCAACAGCCAGATTCAGGCTCTCTGTGAAGAAGGTTTTGGCCTCCCTCGCCTCTGCCTCCTGGCCTGGATAGGCCGGGTTCTCAGGCATCAGTTTGAAGACGTGGAGAAGGAGTTTGTTAAGGGAGCAGCTTCTCTTAAGGTACTGGGCATAATTGGCACGCAGCTGCAGAAATTATTAAGACAAGTTCATATTTTGAAAAATACCCTCATATAAACTTTATTCTCATCAAATCTCATTCTCACCAGAGAACTAATACATCTGCTTGCTCATATTATGTCAAACAATTAAATTTAAAATCAAAAAATATCAAATATATTCCATCTTGTGACTCACATGGGATGGTGAGGATTTGAAAAAAGTGAGAAGCAGCTTCCAGGACAGCAAGTATGCTAGTATGCAGGAGTACTCCACGCTGAGAGGCTGGACCACTGCAAACTCTCCCACCTGAATGCCCGACAGGATGTTATCACACAGCTCTTCACAGGTTGACAGGATGGCCATCAGAGACGCTGGAGGAGACCTGAACACAAGCTCTAACTGTAAGAATCGCTTAAAAACATTACCTATAACAAAACCCGACAACATTTTGTATATGACAAAACAAAGAAAGCGGAAAAGAAACCATTGCATCTGTGCAACAAGACGATCGCAAATGACTTACAGGCATGGCTCATCTCTGTCGTCGTCTGACTTATTGTTGTCACCTTCTCCATCACACTCGGGCAGCTTAGGCATGACCCTGCATTGACAAGAGGAAAGTACATTCATTTTTTATACCTTAAGGTATACGTGAGGGGACTATGTGCAAACGCCTGCAGGCGCTTAAGTTTTCAGGACAAATATAACAATGTAATTATGACCCACCATGAGGGCAGTTTAACTTAACAAAATCCTCACTTTTCCAATATGTGGTAAACGGCGATCTGAAGAGGTCTGGCCTTAAACAGGAGCAGAGGACAGAAAGTGTTGAGGAGCGTTTGAAGAGGCTCTGGCAGGTTCGTCTTCTGGTCTGCTATGAAGCGCGGTGGCAGCGAGTTTTGGGTTAGCTGCTGCACAGGTACATGCGTCAGTGCAACACCGACTGACTGCAGTACTGCCAAAGGGAACACGGGGTCATCTGGTTCAGCAAAGGCCTCTGAATAACATAACAAAGAGAATGAATAGATTACTACATACAGGAGTACGTAATGTTTTAGCATGTACATCATCTTCCTAAAACATATAATGGAGAGATACGTTTTATTGGTATTAAAAACAATTATTTACACTCATTATGCACTTGTGTGTATGTAAATAACCGACATTAAATGTCATACATGCTATAAACTGTATCCACAGATATATAAAACAGTATACAGAAATTTAAATATCTACACATATATGAATCTAATGACAGTGAGTTAATTCCCCTAAATCTGAAGTTCTTTACTGTCAGGAGCTAAAACATCTGTCTTCTTCTTCAACCGATCCACATTATTTGATTTGGCACAGATTTTGCCTCTTCAGATAAAAACCCTCAGAGGGACTCGTGTCTGCTCTAGGTCTCAAACCAGGGATCTTTCACACATTAGGCAAACATGTTAACCACAACACCATGAAGCCACTGAGGAGATTAAAAAAACCTCTGGAGATTCATATTGCACACTGTCTGCCACCTGTTTTTACTTTAAACTTCACACATGACAAGTAAGGTTCCACTCTTTGCATTGCTATCGATTTAAAAAGTGTGGTTATTTGCAGTGAGACTAGTTATGAAAAAATCTGCATTTTACCTTTACTTTGAACAAATGAATTTTCAAATAAAAGTGCTTGTGGGACAGAAAGAAACAGAGATTTGTTCTAAATTTCATTCTGAGAGTGAGGTACAATGGTTTGAAAAAGTGTTTGCCCACTTCCTGATATCCTATTTTTTTGTCGTATGTTTGTCACACTTACCGTATTTTCCGGACCATAAGGCGCACGGGATTAAGCGAAACAAAACAGTCTGATAAGTCAAACTTTACTCAACTCATTCTTCTTGCTTCCTCCACCTCCGTACCACTGATTCCTTAATGTTGAATTCTCTCACAGCTGCTCTATTCCCATGTTGTTGCAGTATATTAATGACTAACCTCGTATTGTGGATGGATTATCTCAGTTGTTCTCCTGACTGAAGTTTGGTCCGTTTACAGCATCGTTCCATGCGACTGCATTTGTCCCTAACCATCGGCAACCCTCCCGTTAACTTTTATCGAGTGGAAACACGTTAGCGTTCATCCTCCAGCTTCACTGTGTTTATGTTATGCTAACATAGCTGTGTCGCTAGCGATCACATAGCACATCATTATATACCAGCTAGTCCATCTTCAGTAACCCTACAAAAAAGTCACTGCTGTTTAGTTTTCTGTTTTAATTTATGTTGGAAGTGATAGCAGAGCTGTACATTTTAATTTATTCAGAAATCTCTCAGTCAGGACATGGTGTATCATGTTTAGGTGGAAACTAGCGAGCTAACTTCATGCTAACTTCTAACTCAGTTAAATTAAATTTAATTTTCACAGACGCCTGGATGTTAAACTTATTTGTTACACCTGGTAAAGCAGCAACGCTGATCATTTTATTAAGGATGAAAGAATTTAGACAGTTTTTAACTCTTAGTGATGCGGCAGTGTTCGATTGACTTTGGGACCTGAAGCGGACGGAGTTTTGGACCCAGATTACTCCGCGAGGCTCCTGAGTACTAGCCGTAATGCTCAGACAATCCATCAAGCGGTGTGGCTTCGTAGCTTACCAAAGTCGTACTAAAACATTTTTTGACAGATTTCTGAGCGCCGTGTACCACATAAAATCAGTTCGAGGTCAGTAAGGCACAACCAGAATCCATACATAATATGGAATATAAGGCGCACTGTCGATTTTTAGAGAATTAAAGGATTTTAAGTGCGCCTTATAGTGCGGAAAAAACGGTAAACCCTCCAGTGTTTCTGAATTACAGCAATTCTGCAAAGACGAGTCGGTCAAAATTCCTCCACAGCACTGTAAAACACTCATTGCCAGTTATCACAAAAACTTGATTGCAGTTGTTGCTGCTAAGGGTGGCCCAACCAGTTATTAGGTTTAATCAGATCACTTTTTCACACGGGGCCATGTAGGTTTGGATTTGTTTCCCCTTAATAATAAATACCCTCATTTAGAAACTGCACTTTGTGTTTACTTGTGTTATCTTTGTCTAATATTTAAATGTGCTTGATATTCTGAAACATTTAAATGTGACACACAAATAAAAGAATAGGAACTCAGGAAGGGGGGCAGGCTGTGTTTGCCTGGGAGTTGCCGATTGACTTGCCGAAATTGTTCACATAGCTCATTGTCTCTGCCCAGACTTTTGAGAGAAAAAGACCAGACACCCCTCCTCAAAGATAATGTTTGAATTAATCAGTGGAGCAATAACTTCTGATCTTCCACAATTTCCGACTGAATCTCTGGATCAAAAATGTACTATTCAGTTACGCAGAGGATATGTGCCATCTGATGTTTAGCAAAATTGGAAAAAAAACAACAACAACAACAACTAAGAATGTGTTACTGTTTGTAAAATAATATCTACACATACCTGTGATACTGACAGGCAGCGGTAACAGCAGGTTGTAGATTCCCTCTACAAAGAAATCTGTCCATTCGGCAGCCAGTTCTGGTGGCAGCTTGTCTGCTATATTGGACGAAGATAATGTTGTGAAGAATTCATTCAGCTTCACTATCAATCCAGCGCTCTCGCACACAAACAGCTGCACCCATGGGTTCCATAGACTTCCAACATTCTCAGTGGCAGTCTGAGATTGAAAGCAAGCAAATAAAGTCGAAGACTGAGAAATAAACATTCTGGGAGTAGCAGAGTATCACAACAAAGACTAACAATTTAAATACAGTAACAACAAAAAAAACAGCCGTTTTCACAGATAAACTCCAAACAATGTTTGGGACTCTGCAGTGGGAAGACAACAGGGGGATAATCCGTTTAATGCCTGATCGTAACGATTTGGACATTTCTGTTTTCACATGATGCTCAGCAGGTTAAAGTATGGGACGATTTTTGACTACGGTGCATATGTGAAAAAGGCTCATCTAAGAGATACATCTCACCTCCAACCATGCCAACATAGAGCACAGCAGGAAGTCCCACTGGCTTCCCCCTAGAACCGTTGGACAGCGAGTCACCAGCCAGGATAGGAACCGCATGATCTCCACACTAAGGTTCAACTGCTCTGAAGTTGCTTTGGACAGGTCACTAAAACATGTAAAATAGAAAAAAGCAGTCAAAACCAGTAGAAAATACACAAGTGAGCCACACAATTTAAAACCAATTGTAACTGTTTTTAACTTTACTGAAGAATACACCATTCTTTAAAAACATTTAACAAATCAAATAAACAGCTTATGTAGTTACATTACCAGCTAAAGAGGAACCAGTCCTCCCTGCTGTTCCTCCATTCCATCACAGTGGCCAGGATAGCCTGAACAACCTTGTCCTCTACTTGTGCGCTGGCATTCAGACAGCACAGCAGCACTGCCAGACACCCATACACATCTGAGACACACAGGCACAATTATTATTCACTCCTTCAAGCACAAAAGAACTATGTGTGCATTTGTATAATTTGTGTGTATATTCATATGTGTGTTCTTACTTTCATCCTCCTGCCAGTTGACTAAACCAGCAGTAGCCAAAGCTACAAGACTCTCCCTGTCTTCATTGCTCATACTGGGGCAGAGTACCTGGAGCGTGTTCAGTTTGCTTTGAGACACTGGGAACAAACTGGTCAAACACACAATTTATGAATATGCAACACATCTACAAGAGAACAGCCACATCACAGCTCTGAGTGTGAAATCCATGAATTTAAATTATTTTAACCGATCAATTGCTGACCTGTTTACACTAGCATAAAGCTTCCTCACTGTTGCACCTTCCAAGCTGTTGCTTTGGATGTAGTTTTCTAGGGTCAGGGACCACAGACCTCCCTCTGTCACTGACCTAAATGGCAACAAGACAATTTAAAAAATAAATAAATAAATCACTGGATGGTGTTTTAAATTACTGCCTAGAAAGTGAGATGTGAATCAAAGACAGAGCTAATAACATTAATGAAATGTTTCCTGTAAAGCTGAAAATTCAATAAATCAATGGTACCCATGTCTTCAATATGTATAAAAGCTTCTGTTTATACAGAATTTTATGACACAGGTCAGTCTTGCCAAGTACTAAATAAATCTGTTCTTTGTCAGGAATTAGTGAGTAAATATCACCTCGTGTAGAGAGTCTCCAGCAGGGTTTTCATTGGAACCCGGCCACTAAGCCCTTCTGAGAGGCCCCAGTCAGTCAGCATGTTGTGATATGTCGACACCATCGTAGGGTTGTAGTTTAACTCCTTACACCACTGCAGAGCGTAAAGCAGTTCTGAAACTAATGAACAAAAGGGCACCAAAAAAATGGATTAAACATTATAGTCTGTCAAATAAAAAATACATCATGTAATCTCGAAATAAAAACAAAACAAAAAAACTAAGATGAGGGAAAATTGTAGCTCATGTTCTGTTCAATTTGTCTACCTGTGTATGTAAGGTTTTGTAGAAGTGAGGGACTTTCTGCCTCACTCTGGCCACAATGTGTGAATGCAGCACTGTGTGCCACCTTCCCTAAAAGAGCACAGGCACACAGGTGGGCTGGCAGCTTGTTCAACTCCCTGAATTTCCAGATGTCCATGGAGGGTTTTTCACAAACGTCTCGCAAACGACTACACAGTAAAGGGCGTTTGATCCACTGAAGAATAAGAGTATAGGAGTAGAACTATGCATTAGTATCAAATGTTTAATTGCATGCTTTAATTCAAACAAATTTCTTCCGTTAAAATTATTTGCCCATTGTTTGCCAGTGCCCAAATTATCCCTTTAGTAAAGGTGATGCACTGGGGTTACTGACCTGAGGAGGTAAGGCCTGCCTGATTCTTGTCCACTCTGTCTGGCTGGGCATCAAGAGGGTAAAGAACTGGATGATGATGATGATGGGGGACGCCTGATCGGAGACAGAGATGATCGACTCCACCACGCTTTGTACGGCCAAAACTAGAACCTGTATGCTGTAACAAAATAACAGCAGGAAATCTTAATTACAACAAGACAGGAAAAGATTCTTCAAGTATGCATCACATGCAATAAACAGGCCAGAATTTGTTCAATTACAGACCAATTTAGTTTTTTAAGAAGCATTTCCTTACCCTTTCATATCCAGCGGGGTAGCAAGCAGCTGGTTCCTCACCCAAACAGCTGCACTATGCAGGAAGCCGCTTTCTTTGACCTCATATTCACAGTGTTGGACCAATGACTGGACCCCAGCCACGCACACTTTCCTCAATTTATGTAAAAGTGAGTCTATCAAAACAATATCACGGCAAATGAGTTTTGTTTATTTTTAAATCATACCTGTCAAGTATGCATGAGGCTTGTGCACTGTGCAAGAACCCACCAGATAAGTGAGTGTGCGCCTGATCTTGAGCAGTGAGCTGGAAGACGGTGAGCAAGAGCTCCTCAGCGGAGACAAGAAGAAGGCAGTCTTGTACAGAAGAGAAGAATGTGGAAGCCACATCACAAATGAAGGAGATGAGTGGCTCCATGTTGCCTTTATCTGACAGGCTTTTGGTCTCAGACAGAGTGGCGTGGAGTTTCTCCAAGATTTTCTCCATGTACACCTCTCCTATCAGAGACTCTGCATATGTAAAACAGACAGAACACATAATTTTTGAGTAAAACAAACAAACAAGTCTTTTTTTTGTAAAAATGTGTGGTTTTGTGTTCACCATTGTTGTGATGCTGAGAGAGGACCAGGCTGATAAGCATCCAACTGTGGCCGCTTGTAGCAGAGATGGAGTCGCAAGAGCTGCTCCCTTCCTTGCAGAGCTCTTCAGTCAATCCCAGGAGTTGTTCACCCAGAACCGAACCTTTTAGCCAATCGCTGCAGCTCTTTAGAGTCTCTGAATCTGTACATGCCTGACAGGGAAGATAGCAGAGCAGCACAGACATTTCCAGCATCATAAATGTGATATATATGTAGGGGACAAACTGAAGAAAAAAAAAAAGAAATGAGTGAGCGAGTGGCACATACCCTCTGAATAATCTGCAGGATAATTCCCCATGACAGCCCCATCTAGAAACCAGAGTGAAGAGTGAAAATATTAGCACAGGAAAACAGTTTGAGATGAATCTGTAGCAAATGTGGGGTCCTGATGATAGTGAAGACTTGACATCAAGTTTTATGTGATGACATCTGCATCTCACCGTGGTGATATGGTTGAGGATGCGGTTGGTCTCCTGCCCACTGCAGCAGTAAAGCGAGCTGAAGACCATCTCCACCAGGTGTTCAGTGTCTGTGCGCCACTTTTCAGCCAGCCACACCACCACCCGCTCCAGCAGGAACTGCACTGCTGGATTTTTCATTATCCCCTCATCCCTCTGCTTTTCGTCTTTTGTCATTTTGTCATCCAATTCAACCAATGTCTAAGAGAAGCACAGTTAGGGTGAAAAAATGAAACCTTCAATGAGCTATAAGAGCTGGTAAGAATGAAATAATTTTCACTATTGAATCCAAAGGGTCATACAAGTGTTCTTTTACATTTAAGACTACATTAAAATTACAGATAATTAACGTTACCGTCGGCAGTTTTGCAAATCATGATACCTATTTGTAAAAACAATATTTTCACAGATTTTGCAATTAAGAAGACAAATTCATTGGGTGTAAAAAAATAATGAAGATTAGCAAAACACAACCACTAAAAATCAAAGGAAGGAGTAAATGATTGGCATTAAAATACAATTCTCTGCAATTAAAAAAACAAACAAAAAAAAACCAAATGACTTACACTGAAAACTCTGGGGGTGTGGAAAGACCGCATAAGATGGGAGAGGAAAACAAGATGTCTCTCTGAGTTTTTCTCATTCACATGCACCAGGCACAGCTGTGCCAGCTGGCACACTACATCTTCAAAATGCTGCGTCTGTAGGGATCCAAATGCTTTCTCATTCACAAGCTCTGACACCGCCTGCGCAAGCTTCTCAGCGCTATCCCCCTCAACTCCAGTTTTCTCATTTTCTTCTGGTTTAGAAAAACACAACCTGACAGATTTCTTCTTCTGTGTTTTCTTTTTGTTTACCCTCTCAGGATAACGCATCACCTGGAGAAATACGGGAGAGAATAGATTTGTTTTGGCGTCACTTTATCTGTTACCCAATGACCTTTTTTTTTCTTTTTGACATAAATTGCTCTGACAGTCATATTGATCTCCTGCATCCTCAGTGCCAAAATTGGCATTTCTGTGGAGAATACATTCGAGCTAGAGACTTTTCAAAAGTAAGCTTACATGTAGCAAGGTGGCTATCCCTTCCAAAGCCTGTGGATCTGCCTCTTCGTTGTCAACATAACGCACACAGAGAAGACCAAGGTCCTCCCAGAAGTCTGTCAGAAGTCTTTGAAAGACATCCTTGCTGTCACTGGCTTCACCTTCCCTTTGTAAACCTACCCTCTTCTCCCAGGAAATGAGCATTTCAGTGACCGAAAGGAAGAGAGGACCATTCTGAAGGGAAGGATTTCTGAGAGCATTTTCAAGTAGGGGTAGAAGCTACAAAAAGACAAAAACAAATGTAAGAAAGACGCGACCCTCACTAGATTTACCATTATGGGAAAAGCATGCATGACTGAGTGACTCCACCTGCTGTGAAGTAAGCATGGTCCTTATTTTCCCCTGGTCTTCCGCATCCTCTGCATTTTGTAATATGCAGTATCTCAAGCACTCAACAAAAGATGTCACTATCGCCGCACTTTCCGATGGGCTTGTTACTGCACGCTCACTAGAAAGACTGGCACAAACACACAATTGAGGTTATATAGTGCAAAAGATTATTAAGTTACATGAAGAGTAATAAGAATATTATTCATCAAATGACTTGCTAAAGAATTCAAATAATACATTTTCTTTCTGTGTGTATTAATGTATTAATTTGACCTGTACAATTTTCTCAAACAACATAATACATGCATACATTTTAAAATACACATAGACATATACACATAAACTAATTACCCTTCTGCGAATGTAGTGAAGAACATGGTGTAGAAGTCCATCTTTGGATCAGTGACCTCTGGTGGCAGTTTACTGAGAAGCGGCATCAGATTCGGGTGTAAAGCTTTAGCCATGCCTTTGCCGCCCTCTTTTAACAGAGCCCAAAGTTTGGCCAAGAAGCCTTTCTTGGCATTCACGTGTGTCCAGCAATCCTAAACCACACACAGACAAAACAACAACAAAATAAAACACATGTACTTAGTTGTGGCTCATCTGATGTTGCTTAACATAATTTCTTCTTGCACTACTGTTTCACTTCATTTTAATAACAGAAATCCAACTGCATTATCATTATTGCATGGTCATATTTTAAACATGAGCTTACAGGGATTGTAGACACAACGTGGAGAACAGCCTCCCACACGGGGGGCAGCACTACAGGATCCGTGTCGTCGATACTGAGGAGGACAGCGGGACAGAGACGCGCTGCTTCAGCTTGGACAAGTCCTGGTGTGAACTCACACAGAGCACACACCATCTCAAAAAACGCCCCTCTCACCTGCAGTTGTAATTTTTACAACAGTATATTAGATATGCAATATGTGGTTTCCAGCAGCACAAACAGGTGTGATGCAACTTCTCGTAGTTGCTTATTAAGTTCAAATTTTTGCCAAAACGTGCAAACAAACAGTAAAAAAAAAAATATTGCCATGGTGCATTTAAAGCTTTCTGTTGGCATGTGACAGCCCAGCAGAAAACGCCTTGTTTGTTTGTTTTTTGCGCACTGCAAATACCATTCAAATGAGGCCTACTCAGCTAGTACCTGTGGAGTCTTGTGTTTGCCATATTTCCAAAACTTCCCAGAATTAACAAGATGTGCTAGTCTTGTCTCCAGGGCCACCCTGTCATCCTGAAGCAGCAGGGAGAGAAGTTTCTTCACACCCAACAGAGAACTGGTCAGCATGCGCACATATTTGGCTTCCCTCTCCTCCTCCGTCAAACTTCTAGAGAACGAGGAAAAATCAGTGCCTCAGCAAAGACAAAATACATTATCATCGTGGCGCACAGTGAGAGGGACGAACAGAGGCGCTATAATGAGATGAAATCTTAACATACTGGGAATCGCTCAGTGTGTCGGCCGTTTCCTTCAACAGAACATCTTGAAGTACCTGCAATGTAAAATCAACAATTGCATGTTAAATTCAGCTAAAGCGAAAAATTCACCACGTCCACACTAATGCCACCGCTTCTACTCACATTAAGGATCTCATCCTTGCAGAAGCTGATAGCTTCAGGCTGTTTAGCGGGTGAGAAAGCAGCCTGGAAGGCCTGGCACGCAGCTGAGGCTGCAGGTGTGTAGGTGTCGCACTGGGACAGAATCCAGTGACCCATCAAGCTTTTCAGAAATGGGGCCAAGCTGCGACGCACTTTTAGCACCAGCTGCTCAAAAGCCTGCTGGGTAGCCTCCCTAATGCGTCGATCATGATCCTGACAGACATTATGAAGACAAAACTTTTTTAATATAGACACACCCTAAGAACAAACAAACACATATTTAAATCTCATATAAAACGTTCTCTTAGTGTAGTTTTAGGCAGCCACTAAGTGAGAAATACTTTTACACATTTTAATAATTACACATTGGTAAAAATGGGATAATTGAATTGATTGATATGAAATCTGAGACAGCGTAAAATCTACAATTGTTGAGTTGGTTGGAGTGGTTTGTTATGCACTAAAGACGACTTATTTTTCCAGAATAGTCGAAATTAATAATAATAATGATAATATTAACAATAGAAATAATAATATGAAAACTAATCAGTCGCATCATGATTTCCCAATAAATGACCAGCTCACCACTGATATTTTGCAGTAAATCCTTGGCCAGTATGGTAGGATCCCTTTTACAACATCGGCATCCCGTTCCTGACACATGGACCCAAAATCTTGCACAGCCTGAGAAGATTACACATAATCACTAGACAAATTTGGACAAAAAACAAAGTATCTAACAGTCATGTCCATACAGTATTTTATGGTACTGTTTGTAACATATGTGTGGGTATGTGTGCTTTTTTTAAACTTTTTACATAGCAATTATGTCAAGTCAACGCAAGTCAAATATTATTTCTATAGCACATTTCAAACAATCTCAGCTGTTATACGAAATATACACCATACACAACAATCACTAAATCAACAATAAATATGCACTAAAAAAACCCATCAAATTAAACAAAGTAAGTAAGACTGTGCTTGCATTAAAAAAAGACAGTGTACCGTGCTCAACTAGAACTGAAAGCAAGTGAGAATAGGTAGGTTTTAAATCAGTCTGTTCAGACTGGGCAGCTTTTATGTAAAAAGGTAGGTTCTTCCAAAGGCCACAAGTCATGACTGAAAAGCTCTGCTGGTTTTAAGTCTTAATCTAGTATTATTTAAGAACAGCTAATTCGTAGGTCTCAGTGCTCTGGTAAAAGTGTGGGGCTCCAAAAGTTCAGTTAAGTAAGATGGCATCAAAACCACTGACTCTTTAAAACTTAGATCCCGACAAGTGGATCTTGATATGGAGTGCAAGCCAGTTTAAGGAGGCTAATACAGGTGTAATGTCATCATGTCATTTCTTTCCTGTCAAGAGAAAGCTCCTGCAATGTGGGTTTCAGTTAGATCCTTAAGTATTTCAACAATTGTTAAGTTTTTGTAAGTTTGCCTCTGTACACAAACAAAGTGGATTTTAACTCAAACAACCAAGATGTGATTGAAACACAAACTTGCTGCTTTAATTCAAAAGGTTAACCAAAAGTACAGATTTCACTGTTTAAAAAAGGTAACCATGTTTACATACAGGTCAGCTATTTTCAGAGACGACTCAAATGTAATTGGACAATTGACTGACAAGTAGTTTCCTGGCTGGGTGAGGAAAGTTTCGTCAGTATGAAGATTTGGGGTTCATTATAAGTGTTAAAGTTTTATTTGGTGGCTGTTCACTGAAACTCTCATATATGCATATATAAACATATGCTAAACTCTCAGCATATGTTTTGCGTAATATGACTTATTTACAATGAAACCATGACGGGTTTTGTGTGTCTGGCATCCAGCAGCAGAACAGTTAAACCTACAGCTGGGGTTTAAACTGCAGTTGGATGTCTCGAGACCACTTTTACGTGGTCTTGGTCTTGGTCTCGACGAACTTTGGTCTTGGTCTTGGTCTTGTCTTGGTCTCGACGGACTTTGGTCTTGGTCTTGTCTTGGTCTCGGATCCCTCGGTCTTGTCTTGGTCTCGCTCTTGCTGTCTCAGATCGACATAGTGGTCGGGAGATTTGGAGTCAACCATCAGCGGAGCGAGGGGGTGGCTTACTGGTCTTAAGCCCGGGTCATTTTTTCAGAAGCCCGGGGTCTTTTGGAGTGTAATTTGTTTCATAGTTAGATGTCTGATAAAAACAAAAACTACACACAATATTCGATGCACATAGCGCACAGTCAAAAATTCCCCCTAATTTTGGTATGATCCGAGCTCAGGCACTGAGCGCAGCACTTATGCATGTGAGCGAGGGGAGAGAAGCTGCTGCCTGCGAGTTTGCTGTAGGAGAAGCGCAAACAGGCAGACAGAGGAGAGCTTAAGTTTGACCAGGTACCAAAGCAAATCATTCGTACTGTACAAATAATGTAAATATGACGGTGTATCACAAAAGATTGATATCAAACTGATCACTTGACCCATATTACGTTACTTGCTCTTCGAGTGAATCAACAAAT
>VUQG01046140.1:0-23559 GCA_015106755.1 Etia nguti
GTTTCTATGTTCATTGTTTTTAATTTTACTCTTCCCCTGTGATGTTGTTATGTTCATTTGTGTCAGCTGTTTCCCCATGTGTTTCCACTTCCCCTGATCACCTCCTGTGTGCTTTTAGTCTGTGTGTGTTCATTCATTCCTCGTCCGAGCGTCTGTTATCCTACTTTGTCTCCATGCCACGTCTCCAAAATTATGCATTCATGCCAGGTCTCTATGTCCATGTTCCAGGGTTTTTGTTATGTTTAGCTCACCCAGTTTAGGTTATGATTTAGTTTTGTCTTTGCTTTCGTTTTTTATTGCTAAGATTAGCCTTCAATAAACGGCTCGTATTCAGTTAATATAAAGTCTTGTTATTTTGCGTGTCTGCACTTGGGTCCACCTTCTTCACTCCATATAGTCTGCCTCAGCCAGACTGTGACAAATCAAAGGCGTCACCGTGATGTCACTTCCCACAGCAGCGAGTTAGTAATTGAAGGCGTGACACACCAGGGCGGGATGTCCGGTCATTCATGATTTCTACACTCACTGCTGGAGCCTCATGCGGACATTAGAGGAACTGCAGCTTATGATGCTTCAGTGTTTTTCAGTTAATCCAAATAAAAAGGTGGAATGAATAAACAGATTTGATGAAGGTTACAAAGGTAGATTACAAAGCCTGTGTGTCCTTCATTCTGTGGAGAAGAGTGAGCCATCCTGTAATGTGGCATTACAGCTTTCCTAAACTTTCCTCTTTGTGCTTTTTTTTCCTGTTTCAATCTATTTTCTGTAAAAACTAAAGAAATACAGCAGTGAGCTCGACCTCCACCTCCATCCCACTGCTGCAGAGACTTTCCCTCAGATGACTGAAAACACAGACAAAGTGTTGGTTTTGACCTCTGTAATGATAACGGTGAATGTAATCTGACAGAATGAAGCGCCGACTAATGGAGGTCAGACTCGACACAATGCGCGTGAATGCGTTTTCATTTTTCGACGACTCTGAACGCACAAACTCACACTCGGACCATCTGTGTGTAATTATCTATTCAGTCGGCTCCAAGCCTCCGAGCCAAAGCATGAACATTTGATGTCTCTCTCCCTGCACGGACACTCTGAATGTTATCCACAAACCGCCAACCAGCCTGAAATCTTTCCAATCGTCCAATCTTCATTTGAATCACCTTTTCTTAGCTCACATTGCTTAATGGGTTTCCGTGAAGATGCTTAAAAAGTTGTTAACACTGTTACAGTTTGTATCGTCTGATAATTGCAGATGTACGAACCTCTGCTGGGCATCGGGTCCATCAACCAGCAGCTGAGAGAGCAGCGAATATTCTCCATACCTGAGGATCAGTGCGACACATGCTGTGTAGGCGGTTACAACTAGCCTGCTAACTTCCTCTGCATTGGCTGGTACTGCAGAATTCCTGTGAATTCCTCATCTTTGCTCTGTGCCAGTGGAGGATTTACTGATGGATGGTTTCACAGGAAGTTTGTATGAACTGTTTATACACAGACATTTTCAGAGCTTCAGAATTAACTGGACAAGAAGCAGATAACAGAGATGGTGTTCAGCTTGTATTTGGCTGCCCATGACCACACTCTGCATGGAAACCAAAAGACCATCCTAACTACACACACACACACACACACACACACACACACACACACACACACACACACACACACACACACACACACACAGCTGTCACAGTGAAGGGTAAACAAGCAGTGCCAAGGGCTTTGAGAGCAGGCAGGGAAAGGAGACTCAGCCTCATCTGTATGTGTGCGTGCTAGTGTCGGCGTGTGGGTGGGAGTGGCGTCTGTGTGTATGCCTGTGTGAAACATAAGTAAAGTGGACCAAATTGACTATATTGCCACTCAAACAATAGACAGTGTGAGACTAGAGAGAGACAGAGACAAAAAAGTAAGGAGTCTACATGAAAATGCAGCTTCTAAATCTCATCTCACCTTCTGTCTGACTTTTCCCAATTCCCACCCCTGCCTTCACCTGCAGACAGTGTGATGGAACACAAAAATGTCCAACATAGTATAGACACTTTAGGTGATATGGAAGTGTATAAGTCTCACTATATGCAGCAGCAGGACTTTTGGTCTGAAATTGCCAGTTGATGCCCTAAAATGTTGTGAAATTAGCAGGGTTTTTTTAAGAGCAAACAAGAGCTCTGTGCACAGGAATCAGTTTTCTCACTGTGACATCATTATGTGACGGAGGGCCGAGAATGATCTAATTACCCCACTGGCAGAATGTTTATCTGCGTGAAGTGAGATAACTCCTAATCATTGAATATGTGACAAAATGATCTGTTAAACAAGGTGCTTTCTGCTGCTCGATTTTGGACTTATTACTTCTAATACAGTCTGAAAGGGGAGATATGGTTAAGCACATAAGCACAGTTAAGGTTTTTTTTAACCATTGCCCTGGTCTCAAAACCATTTTACAAACATTTTTTAAATGACTGTAACTCTGTTACTGTTTGTGACAAAATTCAAATGGTCTTGGAAAGAAAAGTAGATGAGTTTTATGGACATATTTGCATTGTGCTTGCACAAACCATTCACAAGATACTGCTGTCTGAACAGAGACAAAAAAAAGCACCTCATCTAGATTTTACCATGTGCGCTTCCCATTACCATAACCCCTCAACCAATTTGGGCTAAAGGGAAAATTCAAACGGTTCCTAAAAAGTGAGACTTATTTTGGAAATTTACAGCCAAAATGACCAAATAAGTCCAGCCGACCTGCATGATACATGGGTGATAAAGGGTTTTAACCATTGCACTTCAAGAACCCACTGAATCTATCATAATTTGTCTACTAATGTTGTGCATAGAACAGTGCTATTGGTGTTTCGGTAGATAGCTCTAGAGTAGCTTCAATAGAACAACAAAGCACCACAGCTCTAACATACAACATTGCACATTTCAATACACTGCATTTAAGACTTAGTTTTTGATAGTTGTAACTTAGGATGATTATCGTTTTTGTACCCTGATTGACAAAAATTGGGAGAACAATTTTTAAAAAGAACACAAAAAATCACGTCCTAATAGCATAGGGTTAGGATAATCACAGATAATTTTAGACCTCAGAGGGTTAATCAGACTAAGTTGATGAAGTTACTTTAAGCTCAGTTCAAGCTCAGTTTTGGCACCAGACAGAACCAAAAGCCAAAAGACAGACCAAACACTTTAGAACGATGTAGCGTAGGTTAGATGTGCCCCAGAGATTAGCCATTCTTGACAACAAATGTTGGACGGGCCAAATTTGACTGAAATGTTTCAAATTTACCTTACATCTTGTCATCTTTAACTGCAATTTGGACCCAAAGCATAGACTCAGACCACTGCTAGTAGTTTAAAATTGGTTTTATAGAAAGATGAAGTACTCATTAAACTGGTAAGTGGCTTGGGAGGAAGTATTACTACTGAAGTGGGGGTGAAATTTGTATTGAAGAGGAGAAGAAACGTCAAGAGTGGCTAAGATAAAACTGGAAAGAGCTTTCAAAGTTTGCAGTATGTTTCACGGGCCTTACTTGTTGTTTTCCTGAATAGAAGATATAAAGGGGCAACAAGGAGAGAGGTGATTAACAAATGATTTAGTGGAGAGCATGGGCAGGCGAGTTAAAGGAACTGATTCTTACATAGTACTTTTCTACCCTCCTAGAACATTGAAAGCACTTTATACAACATACCTCATTCACACAAGCCTTTTTTAACACCTTTAAGTGCTTTCTATCAAACATTCATACTCCGAGGACACAATTTGGGGTTAGTACCTTGACCAACAATTTTAGCATGCAGACTGGAGCAGCTAGAGATCGAACCACCAACCTTCCAGTCACTGGATGCCCCGTTCTACCACCTGAGCTACACCCACCCCTTATTTTTGTAATTACAGTGGCAGGCTGTTGGTCTCGGGCATGTTAAAATGGATGTTTTTTGTCAAACTCCTTGGAGAGATGCAGGCAAGTCAACTTGGAAGTTTCACATAGGCTTCAGGCAAACAACTAGAGAACAAATGAGAATGGCAAATTAAAGGACGAAATTCATAAGACCTTGGAATTAACAAAGGAGTGCTCCCACCATGATGGTGACAATAATATAACAGAGCACCAGCCAATCTCCCAAAGTGACTTATAGAGACATGCAGGATCCTATGAACCATGTAACCTGTCTGATCATGGCTTTTTGCGCCTCCTTTTCTCATTTATTGAATGCCTATTCCCTGTGTCATTGCCACTTTATTAGACATAGCTTCATTTATGGACTGTTTGATTTCTTTGTATAAGTGGATTATTTGGGTTGTTACCAGCATATGAGGAAAATTTCACATCAGAGTCCAGGTTTCCCTTGCTTGTCCAAAGTAATTTTTCCCAAGGGAGACATAAGGGCTTATCTAATCTAATCTAGAAATATACAGTATTTACTGAGAAAAATGTTGATGCATTCAATAATTATTTTACCTAATGTATCTTCATGGAAACATAAGATTTAAGACAAAAAGCACACTGATTGTGTGGGTCAGTTCATTTCAAAGGAATAGTTTTTGAAGACAGGCAGATCTCCCAAGGGTGTATTGTGGGTCCTTTGCCTGTCAGCCAAATGGCAATTCTGGTCTGCAGTTCTGAGGACTGCCTTAGGCTGAACTGAAGGAACAACCACTTCTCCTCCTTGGACTGGGAACAATGGAGGCTGGAAACCTATAGTGGCTTCAAAAGATGAAAGACTAGTTACAGATGAAGTTAAGGTATTATGTGCATATTATATGCAGGACAGGTGGGAGCTTCAAGAGGCAGTACAAGATGACACTAAATAGCATAAGTGTTGACTGTAGCTCTTTATTCACTCTGTTTGTCAAATGGATTGTGGGTGGAAACTTCAAATTAAGTTGAATTTTGCTATTTTGCATTTTGTGTCACAAAATGTCTCCAAACTG
Organism: Etia nguti; assembly: GCA_015106755.1. Classification (NCBI taxonomy): domain Eukaryota; kingdom Metazoa; phylum Chordata; class Actinopteri; order Cichliformes; family Cichlidae; genus Etia; species Etia nguti. The sequence continues at coordinate 4,940 of VUQG01046140.1, forward strand.
GTGAAATAAACAAAGACCATCTGACAAAACACAGTGTAAAAGGTAATAATATGTGTACAAGTGATTTTAGCTGTGACTCACTCACCAGTATTCCCACTGGAGGCCACAAGCTTTTGGCCACATTAGACAAGAAACAACAAAATGCCTGGGCTGATCACAATAAATAGCTTCAATCCTCTGCTGCTGTTCCTCTGGCAAGACTTTCACCCATCTGATTTGCATTTGTTTTTACTGATTTTAAGGTGAGAAGTTTGAAGTGCTGGCGGTGGAACTGGGTAGTTTCTTTTCCAGACGCTTTAACCTAGTCAGTTGTCTGCAGCCAATTCTCTACTCCAATAGCAAGAGGGACTAAATCTACAAAGGATTTTAGTTCATCTTGAGAACTCTATTGATCTTTTAATTGGCTGTTCAACGAATGACAGAATGATGGAGCTGTGGAGTCCTACCTGATTTATTTACTGATTATTTACTTCTGATTTATTCCCATGATGCTAGTTAATAAGGCGTCAAGCTGCTGCTTCTTCATGGAGGATTAAAATAATATGAAAACTAAATAAAAGGAGTTTTGAAATCCTCAATGAAAAAGTCATAAGTGGCTTACTCAGTAGGATTAGTTAACAGGGTCTTCCCACTTGTTATCTCTGCTCACTGTTATGTTGGGTCAAGTGTAGCAGTCATGATCCACTCCACAGAGGCAGCCGAAAGAAGAAGAAGCAGCACCACAGGTCAGATCACATAGCAAAAACATAAAGAAAACATGGAGTCATTTTTACGCACTTCATCACATCTAAGAGTCCCCCCATGTACAACTTTGACTTTTTACTGTTTTCCTTAACAGGGGAAGATTTATTTTCTATACAACGGGAAAAAATGAGCCAATAAATGGTGCAGCCTTTGGCCAAAGGTATATAAAATAGAAAACAGCAAGTCTTACATTAAAAGCTGCCTTAAAGATTACTTAATTAGTAAATTAATAAATTCTAGTTGCCTAAACCAAAAAACTTGGCAAGTAGTAAATAAAAAGATGCAAATGTCATACATTTTTTTAATATGCGGCTAATTTGAAAAACAATTAAGTTAGTTTTTTGGGTAAGATGTGAAGATTTGCTGCATATTCTGAAGGTTAAAAAACACAGTTACATAAACACTGCTATTATAATTACAGATGTAAAGGTAGCTATAAATAATAATGGATGAAAGAAACAGAAGGTGAGAAGTTGGTGTCAGTGTACTAAAGGTAAACTCTTTAAGTGTTCAGTGAAGGATGTCTGGTAGAAATGAAATAAATGAAAGGACTTTTATAAGCGTTCTATTACATTTGTCAAATTATGCTTCTCCAAGGACAAGTGCCTCTCTGCAAGCAACAAAGCAGAAAATCACCCAGAAAACAGAAACAGATATGTCTGGCAGAAGTCATACGTCTCCTTGCCTTTCATTGTCTGAGTACTGAAAATGTATGAGGCGAAAACTGAAAGTGATCAAGAGCACTGTCAGCCTCATAACATACTCTCTCAGGTACTTCATCACACCAGGTGCTTTGGTTTTTATGGTGTTTTATGGAAGCCCATTTAAGAGGCATGTGAGATACAAACATTTCTACACCACAATGCAGAGGTTACATGGAAGAATAAGTGTTGTAAAGTGGAGGCTAAGCTTGACATGACTAAGAGCTTTATGTTTAGGATTCCCACTAAAAGTTGATCCTTTAAAGTTCAGTCCAAGATCACAAATTTCACTCAGAATCAGAACTCAAGGATTCCTTTATCTGCATGATAACATACAGAACTGATGAGAGAACCAAAGGTTTTTGTAATTAAACTGTTACTATCTAACAAGCGTTTGTCTTTATGAAATGAGACCCTGTGTTTTACCCATGTGTGATGTAAGTTAGGGAATGTAACTAAATGTAGTAGCATCACAGCCATAGTCATGTGCATTGAACTAATGTTAATGTTAACTGAAATTATTGTAAAATAAAAATCTTCTATTAACGCAAGCCTGAATTGGTTGCGAATGAGATTTTTGAGCAGGTGTGGAGGAGTGGGTTGCTGCCTATGCATAGCAACTGGGGAACCATAGCTGAACTGAGCAGAGTTTGCAGAACTGTTCTGAGCAAATAAAGAGTGAAAACCAGAGCAGATGACTTGGACGGGTTTTTGGCCTGAGGAGAAGAGCTAAGGAGGGTTCTGACAAAGGCAGAGCAGTGTGGATGGTGGATGAGAGGTTACAGGTCCAGTGAGCATAGGCTGATGTGGATGGTGTGATAAACTTTTACTGTTGTACTTTTACAATAGTTATAAATAGTAAGATGTCCTAGCTTTATGGAGGGCTTTTTTTTTAAAGAGCAACAAGTTATTTTTCCAAGCCAGTAAAAAGTTCCTAAATTAGTAAAATGCCATTCCCTCTCCAGCTTACAAATTATCTGCATTAAGGCATGCATTTGTGAATTATAGCAAGAGGTCAGACATTTGATGCTTCCTTTCAAATGCACTTATCAAATGATTATTTGCAACAGCTTGATGGTCTGGAGAATTTATTGTGCATTAAAGCATTGTCATTGTCTTCCCAGGAGTATATATCCCAGCAAAATCACCACAAGGACAGACGTGCAATACTTAGAAAAAATGCAAAAAATGCAAGAGCTACATCTCAGACTCTACCTCAATTAAGATGTTAAATGTTAAGGTTCATGACAATATGATTTAAAAAAGACTGAATAGGTATACATTGTTTGGAAGGGCTGCCAGGAGAAAGCTTTATCTTGTGTCTGAACTCAAGACTTCTAAAAAAAAATGCCCTTTGGACAGATTAAACCAAAATGGAGATTGTTGGTCATCATGCACGCATTATATTTTGGAAAAAACCAAACCAAAAAAGCAAGCACTTCATGCCAACTGTCAAGCACGGTGAATGAGAGGTAATGATTTGGACTTGTTTTGCAGCCATGAGATCTGTGCATCTTTTACTTACTTTACTATCTTTACTTGAATTGTCCATGAACTTACAGTCAAATGTTAGGCCATCTGTCTGACAAATAAAGCTTACCCAAAACTGGGTCATGCAGCTGGACAATGATCTCCAACACACCAAAAAATCTCCAACAGAATACCTTAAAAACAAGAATTAAGGTGTTACAGTGGCCCAGTCAAAGTCCAGACCTCAGCCTGACTTAAATAGCGTGGCGTGACCCTATGAGAGGTGTGGATAAATGAATGCCTCAGTGAACTTCAGCATTGCGATGACGAGTGGACCAAAATCTCTCCACAACGATGTGACAGACTGATAAAGTTATTAAGAAAATGACCACTGCAAGTTATTGCTGCTAAAAATGGATCTACAAGCTACTCGTGGGGTGTACTGTACTTCGTTTTTCACAGGACTGCATAGAGTTCTGTGAAAACTTTGTTTTTGTCATGGACATGATTGTCCACGAGCAACAACTAGTATTGTAAAAACCATTGAAACAAATACTTATAAAGGGTAGGCAACACAAAGATAAAAGATCAACTTTAAATGCAGGCAATGCTGTGAATTGTATTTCATTGTGTAATTTGTTTATTCTTTGTAGTGAAGTAGACAATAATACTTGAATAACTGGCTGTAACAAAATAATCTGTATCTAAACCAAGTGAGGAATAGTAACGGCCAACCACACAGGGAGACTGATTGAATGACTGAAATCAGGTGAGGCACAAAACCAGGAAACAAACAAACAAACAAAGGAAACAAAGGGAAAGCAAAACGAACCAGAATGCATGAAAGGGAGAAATTTTGCAATGCAGCAGGAAATAACTCGGCCAACAGTCATAAAAAAATTCAAAACCACAGCAGCAGGCCCACATATTAAAATTAGTTGGCCCAGAAAACTCGTGGTCCACACAGTCCAGTGGACCACAATCAATTTTCTTAGAGAAGTTAAAGAGTATTTCCAAAACATACAGATTTGCTTCACAGCCATGTAATTCACCACAGCATGGGAGCACCTGGAAATTGGTATCATGGCAGGGTGCACATCTCCCCTCTAGCATTCGCTATTGCAATGGAGGAAATCATTAGGCCATCAAAATGGGTTGTGGGTGTAGAAAGCCAGCAAGTAGGAATTTACCCCCACCCAATGGGGCAATTCTAAATAACATGTCGACCAGCTACTAGAATAGCAAACTGCACAAAAAAAAGCTCCTTGCCAAAAAGTTTCTCATTTTGAAACTAAAATGAAAAGTGAAGCTATTAATATGAACATAAGCTCCTGCTGTTTCTATACAGCTGATAATGCAACTACTGTTAGTAAATCTTGTTGTATGACATGTTTTCCTTTGGAAACTGTTTCTGTTTCATCTTTCCATACTCTGGCTACAGTTACATATGGTGAAGTTGTGTTGTCTAGTTTGAATTGACAATAGCAGTATTCTCTCAATATGAAAAAAATAGACAAAATACACAACGAAGAAGGAATCTCCTTGATTAGAAAAAGTAATTTAGCACTGCCAGCTATGTCAGCTTACCATAGTCTACAATTAGTTTTTCTAGACAAGGAATTGATTGGCCAAGCAAACTCTAGATTCCAGAAAAATGGAATGTGTGTTCCCCAAGGATCAATCCTGAAACAGTTGCTTTTCATTTTATTCATAAATGACCTGCCTGCCAATTGCTCAGAGGCTAGCTGCCATGTTCATGCAGTGGATGCTGTCAGGTGATGCTGTACAGGCTTATAAAGTCAAATAAGATAACATCCTCTTTAAGTGGAAGAGCAGTTAAGATACCATCCAACTAACTGCCCCAAGTAAGGTTTCACAGAGTTATACTTATGCTGCTGCTGTAAGTGCAGAATTAGTTTTCTTCATTTGAGCAGCATCTATAACATGCTGCCACTTGTCATTTGGAGTTATTTTCTAATGCTGTTGTTCCCTGCACCTCAAATCCTCTATAATTTCCCGACAGCATACGGATCAGTCATTGGTTGTTTAAATATAATTGTATATCCTTTCTTTCCAACTTTTTCCCCTACCTACTGTAAATTAACCATCCTGCTCCCTATTCCACCTCATTATCCTTATTATCCAAAGAATCTCAATCAAAGTTTCAATCATCCATTTGCTCTCTCCACCCCACCAAGGCACTGAATCACATATCATCTTCCATCTTTATTAGGAGTATGTAATATTAGATAGTTCACATTATAGTCTTATATCCTAAACACTGCTGACTCCCCACCGCACAACTTTCATAAAGCCACAGGGAGCAGTTAAATATTCAGAGATAACAGGTGAGCAGCGATGTCCAAGGAATCAAAAAGGGAGAGAATGGAGGGTTTATTGAGAAATATGGGTGGCAACTGAACTCCGGTGACAGTTATTGTAGCCACTCCTAAAGGATGCCTCCAATCCATAGAGAACCCAGAGAGAAAAGTTAGAGAAAGAGGGAGAGACTCTGCCAGCTACGGCCATGACAGACATGACACTTGTAAAATATCAAATTGTCATTCAGAAGACAGGCCCAGCCTAAATCACATTTTACCCTGCTCATGCTTGACTTTTTGACACAAAATGGGGCCATAATTCATGAAAAGAATATAAGGTTTTATTCAGTAAGACTTGAAACTAGTGACTGGGAACATACACTCATCGGGAAAGTGCTTACTAAGATTAAAGCTTAAGGGAGCCAAAGGGATGATTTCTCACCGACTTCTATACATTTGGCATATTATTTTGGCAAACCCCCTGTTCGCAATTAAAAAGAAGGCACCTTCACATAATTGTCTATTTAGCATGTGACTAAAGCAAACCCAAACTTAGCGCTAACTGTTAGCTGCTAGCTGATATTAAGAGTTCAAGGTGGCTGTGGCTCATAAAGTAGAGCGGGTCATCCACCAACTGGAAGGTCACCAGTTGACTCCTGACTTCTCTAGTTTGCATATCAAAATATGCTTGGGCAAGATGTTGAACCCCTAATTGCTCCCAGTGGATCCATCAAAGTGTGAATGTATGTGATAGTTAGAACACATAAAGGCATAGAAATAGGGGTTGTATTAATGTGTGTAATGAAGGCGGCACACAACAAAATAGTGCCAAGTTAGAGTACCAGTCGATATACCATTTAATTGTCCAAAATACCATATATGTCAGTGCCAGCTTCACAGAAATGATGAAGGTCTCAATACATGAGCACAATCTTGAACATGAAATCAAGTCACTGACGTGCAGCAACCTTGGGGTGACAAATGGAGCTTTATTGTTGCTGTCAGCTGATCGTCTTCAACACCAACACAGCTGCAGAAATTCACCACGGGGAGAGAAGCTTTATCTCTTCTACCCTTCGTGTGGTAGTGAGTAGCTGGTGTGTTGTGAACACTAAACGTTATGAACTTTTCACGGGCCACAAGACGACAGAACATTTTGCTGAATCTGCAGCCCACAGATCACAGCAGGGAGAGAAAAAGTCCTTCGGTGTTGACGGCCCGCAGCCGCAATCACCATCGCCCACAGCTAATGTCACACAAACTCTACAAGGGAAGGGATTTTTCATCACAGCGCTTACTTTGGTTTGTGTCAGAGCTGTGTCCCAAGGCTAAAGATGAAATGGTCTTCATAAAATTGTATCAACAAGAAAACACACACATGCATGCTTGGATGCATTCAAATGGCAGTTCCCACCATCAAACTGTTCTCGAGGGTGATCAGAAGGAATTTGCATATATCCTTAAATGTAAATGCTGAATTCTGTAATTATGTGAAGCACTGAGTGTGTGTGATAGACTGCACCCATAATTGTTTGTGTACGGGAAGAGGGGGCATGTTTTCAGCAGCAGTGAAAGGGGAGGTGCCCTTATTGAATACAGACCCTCTGGCAGCTGTCTTAGACAGCTGTAGCAATTCATAAAAGATAGACTTACACACACACACACACACATATACATACTGTGTTAAAACTGAGAAGGCCTCCTGGGGATGATACCTTCCTCCTCATGTTTCTGTGACACAGGCGATGATAATTAGACTAATTCAAAGTCTCCTCAGAGTGAGGGATGGAGATGAAGAGAAAGCAGCAAGGTAGGTACAGAGGCTCAGGGTTGACTGAGAGTTCATCCCACAAACTGCCATACTGTAGCATAACATTATTGCACCAGGAGATCCATACCCCATTGCAAGCAGGAACCAGGAGTAACCAGGGGCTAAACTGGGATTGCGACTGCAGGGGGCCTTTAGACTATGACCAAAGAAAAAAAGGCTAGAGGGTGAAAGAATAGATAACAGTGACCCCTGAAGAGATGCAGCTTGGCCTCACTGAATAGTTCCTAAACCTCAAAAGTTCAAAAGCTCATCTTGTGACCACATATTTTACATTTTTAAACACACATATTTTTTTTTAAAATTATGACATCTTTCAGTGTTAGAGCAAACTTTAAATTAACAGACCATTTTCAGATGATCTTCAGCTATTTATTCGTCACGATTTAAATTTTTTTTATCCAAAATCAATTCATGAACAACAACATAGTATAGAGGTTTAAGCAAAATCATTAACTGGAACATTAATAGCTGCGCAAGGGGACTAAAACTGAGTGAGAGCGAGCCACACTAGGAAACAGGAGGTCGGTGAAGAAACTAAAAATCTTGACTATTAGACATAGCGACAAAACACATCCTAGATTATATGTAAACGGGGATATATGTTCAAATATTCATGCATATACACCAGTCAGTTATAATATTTGAACGCTGGCAGATGAGGTGAATAATATTTGATCATTTCTTCATCATGGCACCTGTTCGTGGGTAGGATGGAGCAAGAGAAGATTTTGCCCTCAAAGTTGATGTGTTTGGAGCAATAAATATGGGCAAAAATTTGACAAGGGCCAAATTGGGATCTCAGAGCATCTCCAAAACTGCAGATCTTGTGGGATACTGTTGGTCTGCAGTGGCCAGTATCTATCAAAGTGGTCTTGAGCACCCAAGGCTCACTGATGCACATGGGGAGTAAAGGCTGGCTCATGTGGTCCGATCCAACAGATGACCCACTGTAGCTCAAATTGTGGAAAAGTTAATGGTAGAAAGGTGTCAGGACATAAAGTGCAGTTTTAGATAGATAGATAGATAAATAGATAGACAGACAGACAGACAGACAGATAGACAGAGTTTTTGTTGCTTTGAGGTCATAGAGATTCTTTATATAAAATGAAGACAAAATACTATGGAAGGTTACACGGAGCATCTCAGTGTTTGTACAATGACAACACTGATGTACAGTAAATACTGCTTGAGGCTTGTTCATCTGTTGTAGCACAAAATAACTGAAGCCTCTTCTAATGGGGCATTACACTCATCTAAACAGCCCTGCTGAGACTCATAAACCTCCACTGCCCATGTTTGTCACTACTGTAGGCTACTAGTGTGCTGCAGTCTGTTGTTGCAGCCAGCTTCATTTAATTGTAAAAGTCATGTTTTTAATTTCAACAACTCTGGGAGGCTTGTTTAAAATTCCTCCTGTTCTGTTTGTATTTTTAGCTTTGAAATGTGTTTCCACTGGTTAGGAAAGTAGATTGCAATTAACAAAAGTCTCATGTCCCATGATAGAAAACTTCATTTAATCTGTGTCTGAGGCGTAAGCTCAGAGCCCATTTGTTTTCCTCTACAACATACCATGCTGAAAATTCAAAACTTACTCAAAACTAACTGACCTGTAGGTTTATATCTGACATTAACATACATTTACAGGCTGGAGAAAACCTGCTGGACTGTATGGACAGGGCAGACCTTCATCAGATCACATTAGACAACACCTCTGGTGTGACTAGTTCAAATGTAAGTTTCAATAACAATTCAATGTTATGCTGCCCTGACCCTGTCTTTGAGGCTGTAATAACACAAACTGTGACACGATGAGCTCCAAGTTCATCTGAATTCAGACATTCAAACCTGATAAAACTCTTGGATTTTATATGTCAAATCTGACTAAAGTGCAATAAATTTAGGTCAACTGTCATTAACGCAGACAATCTCAAGCTGTGGTATCAAGCCGCGTAATCAAAGAAATGTTAATGCTAAGGAAAATTATTTATTTTGTAATCACATTTTTCTACATGGAAGGACATTTTTGAGTAGAACACAAAAATTAACAGAAAAAAAGTTTAGCTTATTGTGAATATGCTTTTTTTTATTCTTACCAAGAATTTGCATTAAGTAAGGAGCAATAGTTTAAAATAGTAGGATGGCTGTTATGCTAATTAGCCAGAGTTGGAACTGTTGGTTGACAATAAAGCACCCCAACTAGCTGTTCCTCCCTGTTTCCAGTCTTTACACTAAGCTAAGGTAGCCCCGTTCAGCTCTTTAAGCTACAGACCAAAATGCATCCTCTGGTGCTGACAAATGAAGCCAATGCAGCTGCAAGCAGCTGAAGCCACAAGGTGTTCGGTGTCTGTTATGGTGGTAATCCTTGATCCAGGTGGTGGACACCAGAGGCAAAGGGAGATACCAAACTTTCCTGTCTGACACTGTAGCAATCAGAATTATTGTCTGAAGTCCAAGAAAAATGCCCAACAGATTTTTTTTCCCAAGTGGACCATTATGAACCCCAAGTCTCCAAGCCCGCTGCGGACCCACCCAGGGGCAGAATGGATAGGAGTCCGGTAGCCTATGTCCGCCGGCACAGGTGCTGGTGACTTCAACTGTGGATATAGTCAGGCAGTGGAAGGAATACTTCAAGGACCTCCTTAACCCCACTGGCGCGTCTTTTGTAGAGGAAGCAGAGGCCGTTTCTTAATACTAAAAAAAACCTGAAATAAACCAAACAAAAACATTATCTATATCTCTTAGAAAGGATCTAAGCAAATGATATCTCATGTTTAACCTCCACAGAGTGGCAAAATCCCATGGGGGGTTTGAAAACGATGTGCCAGGAGTCAGGTGTTCTCGCCGGCTCTAGTGAGCCTCGACCTCCTGGTCAATTATCAAGCTGGTGGCGTAACAGATATCTCTGAAAACGTGGGAGCACTTCTGCATGTAGGTGATTTCTTGGTAAATCAAGCAGATATTTGAAGTTTACACATCTGAGATGAGACGAGATGAGATGGCCTTTATTTGTCAGTTGCAGTTGCCCACAACCGAGATGACAGACCTTGCCGACCGTACATACAATACACAAACATCACATTGGGGAGACAGGGCAGGCTAGGTAGCAAAGGTAAAAAAAAAAAAACAGTGAAATGTGTAACACAAAAGGATAATCCAGGAATGCACAGATACCATCACACCATAACACAATAAAACACAGACAAGCAACATGGGAGAGTATTCCAGTGTGTACAGCTGGATCTGGGACCGCTGCAATCTTCGATCGCGCCTCCAGCTGATCCGCTGTCCACATCGGATGGGAGGTAAGCATGGGAGGAGGCATTGGATTTGGGGAAGGGAGGGTGATGATGAGGGCATATCAGTATCAGTCTACATGTGTGTGTGTGTGTGTGTGTGTGTGTGTGTATCCCATGTTCAGCTGAGAGAAAGTGTCACCACGCCCGGTTAAGCGAAGGTCAACAGTCTCCAGTGGACCCACCAATGCATGCTCAATAGAATGGGCAGAGCGAGAACACATCCGGGTATTTTTTTACATACTTGTCTTGATTGTACTTTGAATTGGAATAGTACTTGGGCTGTGACTGATGATGTGTTAGAAGTCCACGAGTACACACAAGTACGTATGTTGAAAAACAACCGGAGTCTGGGTATGAGGGAAACGACTTGAGCTAGTTAAACAACTGCTTGGTGGCCAGGCCCCAGAGGTGGACGAGGTTCACCCTGAATTCCAAAAGGCTCTAGATGTTGGAGGGCTGTCCTCATTGAAATGCCTCTGCAACATTGCGTGGTGATCTGAGGCGGTGCCTCTGAATTGTCAGACAGGGGTGGTGGTTACCATGTTTAAGAAGAGGGACTGGAGGGTGTACGGGTCAATCTATGTCCCTACCATCACCTACGGTTAAAGCAACTACATGAAAGTGATTTGTGGTATTGCAGAGCTGTGTGACTGCACTTGTGTTCATTATGGACCGATTTTTACAATATGACTGAAATTCTTAAACACTGCATATCTATCTGCTCAGTTAAAAAAAATATCTTGATTGCCTGAATGTGTTTTGTATTGTGGCTCCCCTGCGGGTTCTCAAAGGGAATCTAAATACATATTTAATGAGGTCATCTACAATAATAACTGTGTCCACAGGCCAGATTTACTAATGCTCTCCACAACAGCAAAGCCATCTTTTGGCTTGAAAAAGCTGTTGTTGGAATGGAATGATGAGGTGCAGCATCAGTTTTGAGACTGAAAGGCGTGAACACAGCAGGTATTTTGTTGACTGGCAATGTTATCAGAAAGGCCATGTAGATGTGATGGATGCTCAAAGCTCAAAGTACAGTGGTAAAACTTTGGCTCAGTCCTATAACTCTTCACTCAGTCCTCATCTGTATAACAGAGAGTCCCTTTCTGTGCTTCATTAACATGACTAGTATTTTATTAAAAGCCAGCATAAGTGTTTTTAGTCACATTTCTGCACAAAAAACAGTACATAATTTAAATGTCTCTATATGTCTTTTCTCAGCAGTGCACACACACAGCGATTTTCATGTAGTTTCTTTTTTTCTTCTCTCTATCAGTTATACAGAAACTTGCAGCCTCACACAGCTTGCAGAAAAACAAGAGTGATGCACACATTTGCACAGACAATAACAGTATTTTCATTAACACATCCATCCTTGTCTTTATCATGAGGGGCCTGGACTCTATACCAACTGTTATAGGGCGAGAGGCCGGGTACACGCTGGACAGGTTGCCAGTCTGTCGCAGGGCTTTCATAAACACAAAAACACCAAATAATGTTTGATGCTCTTCGTCATGTTGCATAGGTGAGCTGTTAGACAGAGATTTCAGGTTCTTGTGGTGAAATAGTTTGTCACATACTGCTCATCCGTATAAATCCTGCGCTCCACCTAGTGCTCAGTCCTCTGGATCCCACACAGTTCCAGAAATTTCTAACAGACAAATTCACCCTCATAGAAAACCGTACTGATTATTCTTTAACCTCCCCTCATTGATCTTAACAGCCACACTGTTTTCAGAGAGAAACACATGTAAAACCTGTGATTATACTACATAATTGTTGTAAGGAAATGTCTCGCACTCCACCATTTCTGAGTTGCTCATCTGCGCTGCTCTTGGCAGCTTATTGAAATTAACTGACTGTATCTTCGTATTTGAATTAGTGCACTGTCGATCATCCAAAGAACTTTGCACTCCTATGGGAGCCTTTTTCAAATGCATCATCACACTAATTTTGCTATGGCTTTTTGTCACAAACCTGATACTGTTTTATAAACCCTGACATCAAAAGAGGATTTCATGCTGACATAGACCATTACTAAATCTGGCCCTAAATAGTATGATGATCGCTTTGACCACTTACTGTATGAAATACTCCTAAAGTTGCATCTGAATTTCAACCAGTTAAGCTAACTGAGAATATTTTATTTCCACTCTTGTAGGGAAAAAACTGCAAACTAGTTTTCTACTAGACCTACCCTTCACTATCTGAAGTCACTGAACTGGACCTTTCGAAAGTGTTTGTGCTTTCTCATTTTATTTATTTTTTTAATTAAGTGACAAATGACAATGGGCTGCTGACTATCCGAGATCTCTGTGCTTCCGTTTTGGTGAGTTACATTCTAGTATTTTATTAGTACGTTACTTAGGACAAACAAGCAAATATGTGTATTAGACCCATTGAGTTTATGAAAGCCGTTTGCTAACAAAGTTTTCAAGCTGGGCTGATAAGCTAGCACTTCTCCATCTTGTCCAAATATGGTCACCTATGGTACCAAAAAGACAACGTGGCTTCAATGCTACAATGTCTAAACCAAACAATGTTATTGACTTTTATTAACTTTTCTCTCTTAGCAAGCAAGCACATTCAGCAAATCACTTAAGTTAATTCAAGCTCCAAATATTTATGTCCATGTTAATGGGCTGTCACAGACTGCGTAGAGTGAATAGTGGACCCAAATGCAGGACACGGAGGGAGACGAAAATGAGTTTAAATAAAAAGCAAGCCTTTTAATATGGCTGATCACAAGAATACAAAAACCAGGTAAAGTGAACAGAGACGAAAACTAAACTATGACACTTCGACAAAGACATGAACATGATTCAGGGCAGGTGCATGCGAGAAACTATGAAGGGAGAACATGAACCTGAAACATGAGTAAAACCTGACCTGAATCATGAAAACACCTGAGTTTGACATTCCATGGTGGAAGGGACACAGACAACCTGACAAAGCCTCAATGAAAACACAGACTAAATACACACAGGAGGTGATCAGGGGAAGTGGAAACACATGGGGAAACAGCTGACACAAATTAACCTAACAAAGTCACAGGGGAAGACTAAAACACACTGAACGAAGAAACACAAGACTTTCAACATAAAACAGGAAATATGGAGAGACGTAGACATGACAACACAGCCTTGACCACATGAAACACGCAAACAGGAAACACATGACATACTGACACAGAGGAAAAGAACAGATTCACACAAGGGGACATAGATGGAAACCTAAACTAGAATAAAATTAAACTAAACCCTAACTAATAATGGCAACACAAGAACTAAGCATATATTCGATATAATATAAGAAGTCAAAAAATACTAAATAAACTCAAAATGCTGGGTCACAGACCCAGCCCCTGACATGGGCATTTTAAAAAGTCTTTGAATGTGACCTACGTTCTTGCAGAAGTTAAATATGTTGTCGAGAACATAGCAGGAGTCATAGAGAAAGAAAAAAACAGTCCCAGGAAAGCAAAACTGTACCCAACCTTAATGTTAGGTCTCTGCATTCTCCTCTCTTTTTTTGTCATGGCTGTGGCAATATCGTTTGAGCTGGGGGAGTTTTCATTCATGTGAACAGGGCACGATCAGAGGGCTTGTCATTCACCTTGGATGGAGCCGGTGTTTAGGGCTACCGATAGCCATAATCATACCAATCCACACAAACCCCCCTCTGCCTGGGCTCTCTGCTGCCAAGGGCACAGATTACCACAAAAAAAAACAATTTGGAGGGGCCGGGGCGTGCTGCGACCATTGGTGTCAGAACGGATATGAAAGGCAGGTTCTTTGTTCTCTCTGATATTTATCTGGCCGAGGCTGAGCAGGAGAAGAGATGTGGCCACAAAGACAGGTCTCCCAGGTCGGCAGTGTGGTATTAAACTGATCTATGCATGCAGTCAAGGGAGATACACCACACACTGCAAAACTGCTCAAAAGAACAATCTGAGAAAAAGTGGTGCCCAGATATACGTTGAGTGGAAGGTCTGCCAAAGACGGCACTTCTTAATCCGGGATGTATTCAAGGACTAACTGTCTAAATAAATAGATAAATATTTCTTTTAAAGAAGGAAAGACTACTGTTCTTATATACCTTTAAAAAGTGAAATCAGGGCAATAATTAAATAAACACATTACTTCATTTACTTCCAATAGTGTAATTCATGAATTAATAATGCCTTCTAGATTTTATTGTCTCAAGGCAAAGATTTGCCTTGAGACAAGTATTTAAGCCCCAGCTGCCTTTTAGTTTTCATCTAAAGCCTTGCACATTAATTAAACTTAAAAAATACGTTGTATGGCTGTACAAAAGTTTGCGCTACACCAGGCTGTTTGTGAAGCAGATTACCCTTGACTGGCTGCCTGTAAGTCTGGACAGACTGCAGTCCCAGCCTCACTGGCACCAACGCAGAGAGGGAGCATGTCAGCAGCAAGGTGAAAAAGTAGCAGTTACATAAAAGAGAGCAAGCCAAAGCGAGCCTCTCCATGCTTCTCCCATTCTCTGCCTCCTCTGGGTTAAACCTACGAGATCAATCCACAGCTGTGAAGTAGGTAGGGCACCTTGAAAATGCTGCTATTTATTTGTTTGAAATGTTCCTTTCCTTTCTAGTCCTCTTAAGGCCACTGGGGATTCCGCCATTGATTTCCACTTCAATAGCTTGACCCTTGACCTCCAGAAGGGACGTGACGTCCCTCAGCTGACTACTCACAGCCAGGTGTAGTGAGGGAAATCTCCAATCTTCTGTTGTACAGTCTCATTCATTTACAGAATTTAAAGAGCTTTTTCACTTAGGTTAATTAAAATCTCTATTTGGGTCCACAGTAAGAGTGTAGCGAGCAGGCGGAGACTCACAGCTGTTTTATGTTTTTCCAAACGCTCAAAAGGCCAATGGCCTCCATTTCAGCTGTGAACCTTGGATAAGGGAAAAAGAAAATTGAAACATTTACATGCATCTTGTAGACTGAGATAATCTTTGAGTAGCCACGTATCTCTTCTGACGTGCATCTGTTTCAGTCTGCAGTCTCATCTTGCTACGTGTAAATGCTATTTGAGGAGTCTTTTGCTGTTTACAGATGGACTCCCTGTCTGTAATGAAGTCCGGACCACCTGGAGGGAGGCTGTCAGCCACAGGGATCACCCAGCTCTGCAGTCTTTGAAAATTGTGTTAGTGTACACAGAAGTCAAGATCAGTGCAGAATACAGAGGTTGGGCTGTATAACGCATCAATCAATATTGTCCTAATTATGCAGAGCTCACATAGCTCTGCTATTGTGGGATCACACTCAGAAAGAAAAACATCAAGTTATTGTAGTTTCTTCAGGGAATCGAGACAGTAGAATTTAATAATGGCACAGCAAAGGCATCGTATATGTATCTTATGTATTAATGGTTCACTCTCAAAAGACAAAAAAGGTAGGGGAGCAACAAATCAACAACATTAATGCGTCTGTGGGGTGAAGAAATTAAACCCGCTTAATGAAATTAAATTGTTTCATAGTTTATTGTAAAAGCACATTGAAAGAAGCCATGACAATAAAAGAATAGAATAGAATAGAATAGAATAGAATAGAATAGAATAATCCTTTAATTGTCCCACAAGGGGGGATTTGGGTGTAAAAGCAAGTAATACTTAACAATATGTTGAAATGGTTTTAATTTTTGTTTCCTTTCTTTATAAATTATCTTTCTATTTCATTTGATAAATAAAGAAAGAAATTTTTCAACATCTACAGTTTAGATGATGGTGATGTGTGCTCATGTTACAAATTGCAAACCATTTGTTTATGCAAACATTTGAAGCAGGAAATGAACTTTGACCTGATCTGCAGTGAAAAGAGCCACTGGTATGCAAATGTGAACACAGCAAAACAAATTAAATTCAGAATGCATGCATTACAATCCATTGTTTTGTTTTGGATAAATGAATTTTATCTTGAAGAGGAAAGGCTCCTGCTTTTAAAATGTTTTACTCTATAGTACACGGCATTTAGGAAGCTTTTTGCTCTTCTTCTGTTAAATGGATGGAAACTATCCAGGTGTTAAAACAACCAACTGTAAGCAGGCAAGGTCTCCTGTTTGGCATTATAGCCAAATAAGTTACCCAAGTTATGCATACTGTAGCTGATACTGCAACGCCATTAAAAACTCTATCAGCACCTAAAAACAATTATGGTCATCAGTCTGCACTTATTATTTTACAATCCTGGAATAGAACAGTATGGTAATAATAAATGAAGGAGCAGTAGTAGTTTTCTTTCACAACTAAATTATTCTCTTCAGACCAGCCTGTATGAAAAGAGGTGGGTGTGAGTAGAAAGAAACAGAATGAAAAATTCAGGGATAAATTGAGCATTATTCTAAACCGAATATCAAAACCTTTGTTTTATACTTAGTCTTTCATGAGGTTTTTGTGTTTTTAAAAGTTTAAATCCAGTATAGTTACATTTTTTACTGATTATTTTTAAAAGTCTGCAAAAAGAAAAAGTGTGCTTCCATTTCTCTACATTTAATCCCACTACTTGCAGATTTTATGTCTTTCATGCCCTCAATGTTTGTGGAATAATTCATGATTTTTTTTTTCATCTGCCAAATGACAGTGCACATAAATACAATATCTGATTTCCAGAAATGTTAGTTTTAGATTCACATTTTCAAGCATACCAATGGGATGCAAGAATATCCAGATACACCAGACCGGAAAAGTGTCAGGAGGCTGGAACACAAGCTGTGTGTTAAGGTGAGTCCAACTATATCCAACTGTTATCTCTTAAGCACTAGATCAGGCTGAGGTTGGGAAGGATCCCAACTCTTCACCATGCAACACACATTACGGTGGCCCCTGCAGGTATTTGGACTGTGCCAGACTGGGCCCCATGGGATGTCTAGTGCTCTTCCTCAAGTTCCCTCGCCAGGCTTGTTGGGGCCTATCCCAGGCAGGGTGAACTGGTCCCTGTTCTCTTTTCTGGAGGGGTTGTCTGAGTTGTTCTTTATCTGACCCCTTACCCAGGACCAATTTTGCCTTGGGAGGCCTTACCATGGGCAAAAGCCCCTGACATTGATCACTGGCACACAAAAACAATTAATAAAGTAAAGTGGCAGAGGGATATCCTTGTACCCCCTAAGCTTGCTGCCTGTACATTGGAATTTTTATCAGTGGACAACAGGATTGCTTCCATATTCCTTTGGCTTGGGGAGCAGATTCTGAATGACATTTAGAACAAACTGCTACCATAGAGAAAGGAGAGTTACTGAGGTAGTTAAACTACAATTGCAGGACCCCAGGGGTGAATGGGATTTGCCCTCAGTTCCTGTCTAGGTTAATACGCCTCTGCAATTTGACATGTAGATCTGGGGCAGTGGCTCTGAATTCACAGACCATCTCGGTCTCTGAATTTGATCAAGAAGGGGGATCGGAGGGTGTGCTCCAACTATAGGGCATCACACTAGTTAGCCTCCCTGGGAAAGTCTATGTCAGGGTGCTGGAAAGGAGAGTTCTTCCATTGATAAAAAAAACTTGAATTCTAGAGAAACAATACGGTTTTCATCCTATTGTGGAATGCTGTTTCATCTCTTTATCCTCTATATCTCTATATCCTTGAGGATATTCAAGTATGCATGGGAATTTGCCCAACCAGTCTACAAGTGTTCTCAGCATATCCTCTTGGGGGGTCCTTCAGAAGTATGAGGTGTCTGGTCTGGGTTTCTGGGGTGCGTACACACATTTGGTTATAATACATATGCAATGTTGGGGAGTAACGGAATACATGTACCGGCGTTACGTATTTAAAATACAAAATATGAGTAGCTGTATTCCATTACAATTACTGTTTAAATAGGTGGTAATCAGAATACAGTTACTTTGTTGAAATAAATAGAATACACGGCGGTCATTTCCGGTTTCATATGTTAGGCTATCCCCTCTCTATGCCTTCTCCAATTTTGATGATTAAATGCAATCAAGCGCAGGTTTAGCTCAGTTGGATGAGCTTGTAGTCATATATCAAATGGCTGAAAGCGGCCGGCCCAGGTTCGAGTACGGCCCTTCTTTAAGTTTTTTTTTTGTTCAATTTAAATCTGGGAATCATACAGTTTCTCTGACTCTGATTGCTGGAAACCCAAACAAAACAGATAATAAGAGGCTCTAATGTAAGCGTCCTGTTAATGTTGGTGGCGTCAGTTACACAATGGGACCAGAGCCAGCAGTGCACGGGCAGAAATGAATTTCCGACACCACTTCATAAGAAGAATGGGA
>VUQG01046142.1:4206-14233 GCA_015106755.1 Etia nguti
ACATTTTTTAAGTTAAAAAAAAAAAAAAAAGGTTTGGTGAGGATCCTAAATGCAGGATGCAAATACAGATTTCAAAAGCAACCACTAAAAGTTCACACATAAATACAAATCAGAGGAAAAAACAGAGTCCAAGATATCAAGAAACAAAATCCAGGCAGCACAGGAAAAACGGCTATGATGTAACAAGGAGCAACAAGAGACCGAGGCAATACATACACAGTGAGACACGGGAGGCAGTCAGGGGGAAGTGGAAACACCTGGGGAACCAGACACAGCTGAAGTAATCAAAGACACAAGAAGTAGAGCTCAAAGCAAGGACTCACAAAATAAGACAGAGAGATGCCTAACAGAGAGGCCTTGACATAACCGCAAGATACGAGAAGACACAAGGGAGGCTAGACCAAAACAAAGAATCAAATATTAATAACCAATATACCATCCAGAATACCACGTAACAAGATTTCCAGCTGAGAATCTTAAAGAGTAACAAGGAAACCCAAAATAAAACCCAGAAAACCTTAAACACAACAAAACCCACAGAACCTGTAACAGCGGCTCACCAAGATTAGAAACGTTGCACGCCTGGTCGGACCTGTTGTTATTGATGCCTGCTCTGTTCTGTGAGGGGATGTCCTGGGACAGATCCTTCACAAATATTTAAAAAATGCTCTTGACTGGAACATTTAAGCAGGAGATGTTATTTATGACACCAAAGCTTCAACCTCAGTCCCAGTTTGCAGGCTGCATGATATTGTGACACTAACTAAAGCTAAACTAGCCTAACCTGGATTCACTGCCCTGAGTTCAACTGTTAAGAGATTTTTTTTATTTTTTTAAAAAGGGAGTCTGTCGTCAGAAGATTAAAAAGGAGGAGACGGGATTCATGCTGTACTCATGCATCTTAATGAACTCTGAGACAAAAAAGTCTGCAGGGATGAACCTTAAGAAGAAATAAAGCTTTTTAGCTTTTAGCTGATCAATTCATTAGAAAAATTTAGTTGTAAGTGGGAAAAAACCCACATTCAGGACTTTATCTGACATTGAAGGATTTCAAAGAATCTAAAACACTTGACATTGATTTTTATGTGATTTTCTGTCTTCCTCTGTCTGCCTCATTTTCCTGTCATTGTTTTCTCTCACTACCTCAGTACACAGAGGGTTGTGTAGGTTTCATAACTCTGACTCATAAAATCTGCTCATGTTGTGCTGATTTTAAAAATACTTTTGTTGTTTTCCCACCTCTGACTATCTGTGCCTGCTTCATTGTTGCTGGTTCATACCTGGATGTCACGTATGTGTGTTTGTTTGCACTCATTGACACACTCTGCTTTGTTAATCCCCTCAGGCGAGGTCTCCAAGCTAGTCAGAAGGCTAGGCTTCAGCCAATAAGAAGCCAGAAACCCAGATGACCTCAGCAGTGTCAGCTCAGCCATATGTTTACACCGTGCAGCTATAGTGGCCTTACTGCATTAATCCAGTGTTTTAAAGAGCTGTTCTGCTGGAATGAGAGATCACTATGCTTTCAGTGGCAGTGAGATCCAGATAAGTCCTAATAATGAGGCTTTTTCTTTTAAATCCCGCATTATTAGCTGTGGTTTTCAGCTTGATAAAAGTATTTATTTGTTTATTTTAAACAGAAACTCACTTCATCACTTTATTCAGACTAGAAAGATTTATAGGCCTAAAGTTTAATATATTAATGTTATCATTAAAAATCAGATGTTTAGGTTTTTACTAAGGCTTCACACATGACGTCATGCTTACAGTTTATTATGGTTGCCTGTAGTTTTCATGTTTGTCTGCAAATACTAACTACTACCCAAGTGGTGGCAAAACCTCAGTAAAGTGCGATGCAAACTGAAAATGGAGATGGTTCACCTCCAAAGTAAAAGTTGTGCCTCAGCACTGCGAGTTTCAAAAGGTGCAACTTTTACTCTGAAGGTGAACCGTCTCAATTTCCAGTTTGTGTTTTGCAGTTTCACTACAGCTCAGAAAGTAGCTGGGCAATATTTACAGTTAAGTCCACCATTCTATTCAAACTACAGCTACAAAAATATGCTAGCAACCAATGCAGCCACTAGGAGGTTTTTGCCAACCTCCTTGTGAGGTTGCAGTTTTCCCTACAACTGCCATCAAGGCATTAGAGACTGGTCTGCAACCATCACTTCATCACCATGACCTCACCTGATTCTACAGTGTCACATTAATTCAGTTCAATTCAGTTAAGTTCTATTTAAATAGCACCAAATCATAACAACAGTCACCTCAATAATACAGAGAAAACCGAAACTATTAGATGGTCCTCCTATGGGGCAAGCACTTGGCAAGAGTGGGAAGGAAAAACTCCCTTTAAACAGTAAGAAACCTCCTGTACAACCAGGCTCAGGGTGGGGCGGCCATCTGCCTCAACTGGTTGGAGGTGAGGGCAGAGAGACAGGAGGAAAGACACGCTGTGGAAGACAGTCAGAGATGATTAATAGCTAATGATTAACCGCAGATTGGTATATAAAAACATAGTTAACATTATGTTATCATCATCGTCTACGCACTTCTCGTGATCAGCTGTTAGAGGTCAACATGTGGCTCAAACTAAGTTTTTTTTTTGTTGTTGTTGTTGTCTTTTATCCCATCTACAAATATGGTTTAACTATGGTCCATAATTAGCAGCTGGGCAACATGAAATTGAACTGAGCTGATCGTTGCTTCCCTCGTGATTGGAGTCAGGGCTTTTCAGAGCAGAGAGTTTAGTGCCCAGGGGGAGAGGGTCTGATATTTCCGACTTTAAAGTTTCTTAAAGAGATTTTCACTCGATATCCGAGAGTGTTCTGGCTTGCTGTGGGAGAAAACTGTCAGCAGAGCATTCAAGCTCTTCTAGGGACTAAATGAGTCCTTTAAATCCTGGAGAACCCGGATGGGGATGTTTTGGAAGTCATATTTGTCCACAAGTATTTTTCCTGTGTTAAGTTGTGAAGACTAATCTCACTTCCTTGGTTTCATTACATTTCAGTTGGAAATTACAACCAAAAGCAGCTCAAAGCGGGATTTTTGTGTGCGGGATGTGTGCAACAAGACTAAAACATCTAAAACAAAGATTTCATTGTTTTTAACAGCGAGCTTTAGTAGGAGAGGGCGTTTAGAGGGTATAAATGTCCACAAGCTAAAACAGCCGAGGTCAAACATCTAGCTTCTGTGATTTGTTCCTCAAACTTAGGTCTAAAAAATAGAACGTTTCAAATGAATGTCACAAATTTTCCACTAATTTGGTGCAAAGTGGCATCAGCAGAAGAAAATGGCCACGACATGCAAACCTTAAAAATGACTCCACTACAGACAAACTGAATGCTTACTGTTTTATGGCACAATAAAAATCAGAGAAAATGATTTTTTTTGTCATGTGGACTTGAAATTTTTCATTGTAATTCACACTCAGGCACTCTAATGTGGCTCCAGACAAGCTAAATGAGCTAAACAACATTGATTCTCTGGGATAACTCTGTTGAGATGTTGTTTACAGCACGAAAACTTTCCAATGTGAACATACGGCTGCCTTAAAGTGCAACAGCAATTTTCAGACTTGAGAAACTTTACACACAAACTGCAAAAAAAAAAAAAATCTGAGCTGTCGCTGTGTCACCCAACAGTTTCCACCAACACAAAAATGACAACACACAACGTGACCGCCTGTGTCATGGTCGTGACTGACGCCAAAGCTTCGGTAATGGTGAGAAATATCACAACAACTGTTCTTAGATCTGCTGCACCGGCTGGGCTTAAAATACCACGATCCAACTTCCTGTTAGCAGGAAGTGAACACGCTAATGTCCACGCAGCAATTACAGGTTTGGAAATGAAGAGCGAAA
Source organism: Etia nguti (assembly GCA_015106755.1). Taxonomy (NCBI): domain Eukaryota; kingdom Metazoa; phylum Chordata; class Actinopteri; order Cichliformes; family Cichlidae; genus Etia; species Etia nguti. Next base: position 8,067 of record VUQG01046142.1, read on the forward strand.
TTAGTCATATCTGAAAAAAAGCTTGTGCTTGACATCTTCAGAAACTTTATAAACACAGTTAAGAACTTTAACTAAAATCAGTCTCACAATCATTCCAAGTGTCACAATTTAAAGAGAAAAAACAGTTTCTATAGCCGCTATTAACCATCAAATTCATAGTTTCAATAAAAGTGTGCCAAACGTGACATAGAGGGATGGAAACAGGTGTTAATGCTCTGGATGTTTGATCTGTTTTCTGATTGTTCAGTGAAGAAACATTTTAACACCAGGATCCTCATGTACCCATGATTCCTACTGGATCAAAAAAACAATTGTTTGTTACAGTCAGACTGTAGCTTATGGCTGTAAAAATGGAGAAACAACATTTGTGTTTCACATGTTCTATTCAACAGTTGGAACCCAAGATTTTCAACCCGCTGCTCTCTACTTCAAGGGCCTTCAACTCTGAAAATATTTATAGTATCAAGGGAAGTCATGTCCTCAGCTTTTTGTTTCAGTGGGTGTTTGTGTTTGTTGGTGAAAAGGGCTCAGAGAAGAGTGATGAACCATGTGCAGAAACAGACCAAACAAGTGGAACTGCATAACACTGAATAACTAATAAAATATAATGTTTAAAAATAGTTTAAAACCTTCTAAAAGTCCACAAAATAGTTTACAGAAGTTGAAGAAATTACTTTACACATTACAAAGACGTCCATGTGTTGTGTGGGTGAAATATCAACTGACGTTGAACTAGATCTAAGCTGTACCTTCATGCAGTACCAATTGCTACCACAAGATGGTGCAGTAAAGTTTTTGTAACCCTTATTACACCAGGCACTGCAAAATAATAATAATAATAATAATAATAATAATAATAATAAAGAAAACACTGAACCTGGTGGTGAAAGATTAAATTTATAGAGGGGAATTAGAAAAAGTATCTTTAAAGAAAAATACAAATATTGCTTGAAAAACACGTTTTATGGTCAGCGATTTATTATGAATGCAACATCAAAATGTGATTGTTTTTGTCAGATGTCAGACTTGAAAAGATTTATCACCTCTAGTTATTAATCAACAACTGACTTTGATAAGAGATTTTAAAGGTCTTGGATGTGGTGATTTATTTAAGGCCTGATAGGAAAACACTGAAAAGGGAGAGTGAAAATGAAAGAAAGAAAGAAAGAAGAAAAAGGAGTATAAAAGAGGGGGGGGGGGACAGCCGTTGCCATCCCACCATGCTGTGTTACATAACAGCTTCATAATATATTACTCACTGCACTCCAACTCGTTTCCAGATCACTTTGCATTGGTAACCATTCCCATGATTCAAAAGAAGAAAAAACACACACACACACACACACACACACACACACACACACACACACACTAAAGTACGCAAGTGCAATGTAGGAAAAAATAAGTCTACTCATACTTATCTGCAAGGCTTATTTTTTATTCCTAAATAATTTCCCAATTAATCATTTAGTGGACAGAATGCAAAATGGTTTCCATTCACACAAAAAAAAGTTTTGAACTTTAAGACATGATCAGTAATAACAAAGCTAAATTATTTGTGTATTTGTGTCAACCTTTTTATTTTACTTTAACTACATGTTGTTTAGTATAAAAAAAATCAATGCTGCAATTAAATGCACCACAAATAATATCTAAATAAACTGATATGTCATATATAATTTACTTCTATGTTTCTTAGCACCATTTAGTCTGTATATTTACTTTTGAGTATTTTGTTAGCTTGGTTTTTCTCTTAGCATAAGGAGGACCAAAATAACAAAAATCAAAAATTACAATAAATAAAAACATCAACAGTATTGATGATTTGTCTTTATTGTCCCATTTTTTCTCTTGGCCTGTATGGAGGACCAGAAGTGCCCAAATCAAACTATATACAAAAAATAAACAAAGGACTCCTTAAAAATATCTATAAACTTACCAAAATGTAAAAAATAAATAAATAAATAAAAATGAAAGTATGAAATAAATATGTATCTATTCTCCTTCATATTGCTTATCCCGTTTCCTGTTTCTTTTTTAGTCTCTTTATATATTCATTCAAAAATTTTATTAGTTTTTAAATATTTAAAATATGGAGGACCAAAACAGATAAAATCAGACATAAAGAAATAAAGGACTCCATAGCAAATTTTATATATCATGAAATACACCAAAAAATATATTATAGGCATGAATCAGTTTATAGAATTTTCTATTTATATTTCTCCTGTATTAATTTTCCTTTTTATTTAGTTTTCAATTTATGTAGTTTAGTTAGTTACTCAGTGGTGGACCAAAACATCCCAAATTTTACACTCTCAGCCTTTTGTAATAAGCACATCATCACATTATGACACAAATTAAAGCACTGTTCATATTCAATACATCCAGATTTTAACAACATCACTGACCTGAGGAAAATTGCCCCATCTCACTAAAGCTGCAAAATGCTCTCACGCTAGAAAACTTCTCTTCCCGCTTCGTCTTAATGCCGGTGGTTTATTGAGAAAATGAGCCTATGATGCAGACAGACCTCTCTCTGTCTCTCGGTGTTATTCATCAGCCATCCAAGGTAACAGGCTGGTGGGTGAGCTGCCAAGAACAGGACTGTTCATGATGAGCTCAGAGCGAGCTGCCAGCTTCCCGCCGCTCACAGCGGAGGACCGAGTGTGTCACCGGTTTACATGTCAGCTTCCGGGAGAGACAGAAGAGACGGAAAAGAGAGGGCGCCGTTGTCAATCGTCCCACCGATAACCTAGCACTCCAGCTGCCATCCCTCTGCACGTGTTGATCAATACCGGCTGGGTTTACTGTAGAAATGTGACCGTGTGCAGAGGAGGATGTGACCAGTGGCAGCAGAATCATGGGGATCACATGTCTTAGTCAAACATACACATGGGTGACAGGCAGGTCAGATTATCAGGACCAAATACTGCCAAGAGCAGCAGGGTGACAAAACTCTACTTTCCAAGGGATGCCAGTCATTCCTGAGCAAAAGGCTGGAATACTAAAAATTTAAACATGAGAAAAATCTAAATTAAGTTTTAATGTGGGCTACCCCAAAGCAGACAGCATGGACAGGACTTATAACAACATTTTACTGTAACTCTCACAACTATAAATACTGTTCATGTAATCCAATCTTACTTTGTAAACATTAAATTTAAAGATTAAAATGTTCTCAGGATGTAATCTAACTCCATTTTCTAATCCAAAAGATCAATGCTAAAGAAGACAGGCCTAGATTAATTTCACCATGATAATAGTTTGTCATAAGCTAACTGGCCAACTCTATTTGCCAGTTAGCTTAACTTAAAAGCTATATAGGTTTGAAATCCCCTATATCAAAGCTAATAATTTAACACATATTAAATGTATTCTACATTAAAAAAAAAAAAATCTAAAACACAAGATCCAAGTGTTTTAAATGTTACGCTAAACTAAGCCAACTTATACTATCAAGTTTTACAAAAGTCTGTTGCCCTCATAACCCAATTCAGTATAACACATTTATCAAGATAAAGAGGTTTCACCTTAACCTTTTACTTGAGTTAGCATTCATGCCAGCATTCAAATGAGAGAACAGAAGCTAGCAAGCTAGGATAAATATCTTTTTAAAAAGATATGGTAAATAGACTAAGAATGAATGAGCTAGTTAGCCTAGCATGCTAACATTAGAGCTGATTTCGCTACTTTTCATTTTTGTTTTACCTGTTGTTATAAAGTCACTTTAACCCAGTTTAATATATCAAGTGTGTTTGATCAGGTTGTGAAATACAAAAAATATTAGTGCGAATGGTTGTTTTTTTCTGTGTTAGCCCTCCAACAGACTGGCAACCTGGTATGGTAGCTGGGATGGGGTCCAGCGGAAGAGAATGGATAGATTAAAAAAAAAACGACTACTTGATAATCAAGGATTTAGACAAGTAAATATACTTTGAACTACAAAATACAAATTGGCATCTTCTTTCAGGTCTTCACTTTGAACTGTTTTTACATCCAGGGTGACACCTTTAAAGTGGCATTGTAACATTAACTCAGCAGGTTAAAATCAAATTAAAAAAAAAAAAAATGCCCATCTAATGTCTGCTGTGCTCTGAATGATACTGAGACAGGACATAAAGCTCACTTAAACTTCACTGGTGGAGGTGACTCACATTTCACATGACAACATTACGTGACTCGGTCAGATGAATATTATTTTCAGATTGCACATCGGCTCTCGCCCACAAACACCGGCACGACTCTGCGAGGATGAGGCATGACCGACGGCGCCAAGAGGCCGAGGCGTTCTCACACCTCCTCAGACACACACTGAGCGGGTTACATAAGGCTGAGACTGAATGAGCTGCTCCACTTATAAAAGTGTGGCTCCTGTCATTTCCTCCGATTGGGCAAAATGGGAAGAATCTGCTGATAAGGGATCAGTAAAGGAGGAGGAGGAGGACACTGAGGTTTTTGTCCATGTTTTTATCCTAACACACTGCTGAGAGAGCTGAAGAGGTTATTTTAGTATTTAAAATAAAAAATATACATTTTTTTTCTTGATAAATCATAAATAAAATGTTATATTGAGAAGGATATACATCATTTACATCATATTAACATCATATAACTGATTAATAACCATCTTTAATTTGGGTTCAACATGTTGTGCCTTCAGTGATGCTTCTCTGCATACCTCAGTTGTGACAAGTGGTTATTTGCATTACCAGTTCCTTCCTATCAGCTCAAAACAGTCCAGTCATTCTCCTTTAACATCAACAAGACGTTTTCTCCCAGAGCACTGCTGCTCATTGGATAGATTGTCTTTTTTGGACCAGTCTCTATAAACTTCAGAGATGGATGGAAAATCCCAGTGTAAAAGAACCACGGCAGACCCGACGACATGTACATGCTTTTCAGCATACTTTTTTCAACACTTTTCTCACGGTTGCTGTACACATACAGTCGGCTGCAGCTCTGCAGCTCACAGCCCGACACATACCAACAACAACACCAACGTAGTCAGGCTCTAGTTCGCTCTTGTAAGCAGGGGAGGCGTGAAGAGCTGATGCAGCTCAGGTGTGTCAGCCTCTCCACAGCCGCGCCACGAACCACGCCCGCCACACCCAGTAGATCAGCAGTTTCCGAAATGCTCGGGCTAGTCCGCCTGGCACCAACAACCGCATCACATTGTTTCCCATCCTGATGCTCAGCTTGAACTTCAACAGGTCACTTTGACCACATTTACATGCTTGAATGCACTGAGTTGCTGCAATGTGATTGGCTGTTTAGACACTGGTGTTAACAAAATAACAAAACTAGCACTAATATTAAAAACAGTACTAATTAAAGTTTAGGTTTTCAATAGGGCTCATAGAACCAGATACGTGTCTTACACTCACTCAACAGAAATTTAGGTATCTAAAGGTAAAAGATGTAGACTTTGACACTGCAAAAAAAATGTGTATATGTTTATCTCAAGATGATTAAACCTCTTCCATCCATTCATCCATCTTCTTCCACTTATCCGGGGCCGGGTTAGCAGCAGCCTAAGCAGAGAAGCCCAGACCTCCTTCTCCCCAGCCACCTCCTTCAGCTTGTCCGGGGGAACACCAAGGCGTTCCCAGGTCAGCCGAGAGATATAATCTCTCCAGCGTGTCCTGGGTCTGTCTCTTCCCGGGGGGACATGCCCGGAACACCTCACCCAGGAGGCATCCTTGTCAGATGCCCGAACCACCTCAACTGGCTCCTTTCGATGTGGAGGAGCAGCGGCTCTACTCTGAGCCCCTCCCGGATTGCCGAACATCTCACCCCATCTCTAAAGGAGAGGCCAGCCACCCTTCGGAGGAAGCCCATTTCCGCTGCTTGTATCCACGATCTCATTCTTTCGGTCACTACCCACAGCTCGTGACCATAGGTGAGGGTAGGGACGTAGATCGACCGGTAAATTGAGAGCTTCGCTTTTACACTCAGCTCTCTCTTCACCACAGCAGACCAGTACAGCGTCCGCATCACTGCAGCTGCAGCCCAATCCATCTGTCGATCTCCCGCTCCCTTATTCCGTCACTCATGAACAAGACCGTGAGATACTTAAACTCCTCCACTTGGGGCAAGAACTCGTCCCTGACCCGGAGTGGACACTCCCCCATTTTCCGGCTGAGGACCATGGCCTCAGATTTGGA
>VUQG01046145.1:0-14255 GCA_015106755.1 Etia nguti
CGAAGCCTTCATTGTTATCCCAGATCTGCAGCATCAGAAAAGACAGATGGCCCACTGCACATTTGTTTGAGTGTGTGTGTGTGTGTGTGTGTGTGTGTGTGTGTGTGTGTGTGTGTGTGTGTGTGTCTACATCGCACACACACTGAGGAATAGAAAAAGGTGTGATTCATGACAATGTTATTTTACATTTGAATGCTTTTTTTGGCATAATTCAGCGTTTATTTAACATAATAAAAAATATATAAAATCTTAATTGATTTACTTTTTTTATTAATGAATAAATGACTGATAACTATAGAGTTAAATATATTCATTCATTATTCCTGCATACTATTATAGACTAATTTAGTTCAATGCTTTCCATCATTTTAGATTTAGGTATGCATGATGAGTTAATGCAAAAAAGGGTCATTTAATGTTGTTTGTGCGGTGCAGAGGGGGAAAGCGCACAGTGACAAGCCGTGACATTTGGTGGATGCTTCTGAGCCGGTGTAATCAAATTCAAGCAGTTGGAGAGACATTAAGACAGATGTTAATTTTCTCAATGAATTCTGTGCCAATGAGATGCATCGCCAGTCCGTTGTCAGGAGTGGATCTGTCAAGCATCAAAGAAGAATGGAGATGATGGTTCATAGTGGTGTGCACCAGTTTGCATGATCTTACTTAAATGTTGGCTTTCATATAATGATCACGTTTGTTATTAATAAATACATGTTGAGTAAATATTTTTAATTGATATGTGCAGTTCTTGTAAAGGTTGCATAAACCAGCAGGAATAGTTTTAGTTGCAAAAGCTGCACATGGACAACTTTAAATGCAGTATAACAACTTGGCCAGAAGGGGGCACTACAACTAAAGGTCAAAGTTTAGACTTTACACAATCAGTCTTCCTACTTACTTAATCTTACCGTTACTCTGCCATAATTGTTAAAGCATTTTTATCAATCTATTTTATTCAGATAGATAGATAGATAGATAGATAGATAGATAGATAGATAGATAGATAGATAGATAGATAGATAGATAGATAGATAGATAGATAGATAGAAATGCTGTTGGCCTGCAGGAATCAGCAATGTGACTTGATGTGTAGTTCTACTTATGTAACAACCTTTAACACTCAAGGACATTTCAAATCAGAGTTGACTTTTAGCTTCACCGCAGTCAGAGTTACGTAAATCACATTGATGTTTGATGGTGACATATAACATTCATCTGTATATATGACACAGTGCTCAGTGTCATATAAACCACTAAAAGTCTGACAGCTTGCTGATAAAAAAGTTACCCCAAAAGGGAATGATCTGCTGAGACAAAAAGGAACTTTAAGCATGACATAAAAAGAAACACTCAAGCTGTGAGTTCACGCAGTAAAACACTATTTTGTTGTTTCGAACATTTCTGTCAGTGGCATCTATTCAAAACAGTTAGGTACAAATTTAGAACACATGACAGGCGGCCTGTTTTTAAACCTTAAACACTCATTCCTTGAAATGGCATGTTTGCACTTGAGCTGAGAGCACAACTGCAGCTTGTCAGAAGCAATCTTGACATCATGGAAAACAACTTCAAATCGAAAGTTCAAAGGTGAAAGGCCAGAATTGCTCTGCCAGGGGTGGTAGGCTCACTGAGGTAAAAAACTGACCAGACCTTCAACCTTCAAAGAAAACAGAAAACACGTTTTATATCCCTCAGAAACTGCACGCAGCTCTTTTGTGATTCAATGAAATGTATGTTTAAAACTAGGGATAGGGTGGAAATTAAATGGGGGGGGATTGAGGGGTCGAGGTGTGTGATTTGCAAGCTGTCAGATGACGGCCTTGTGGATGAAGAGCAGTAGGCCCCCATTCTCTGTCCAGTGTGAGGTGCTCCCCACCCCCTCACTCACACGCCTCTCCATACCCCATGGGAGGAGGTCTGTTGCGCTGTGGCCACACTAAATCAACATCGTCCTAATGAGGTGTCACACTTGACCCCCAGCAGCCTCAGCCCCTCACACGGGTGTCAGAGCCACAATGAGCGACCCTCCATCTCCAGCGACTGGCTGACACATTTTGATTCATGAGAGAGCCTGGGCCCTGTCAGGTCAAAATTACCCCTATCAAAATGCCACCATCAACACATTCATCAACCCCACCTATGAATCCACCCCCTTTCTCTTCAGAAAACAATTCTTCTACAAAATCAACAATGCATCCATGCTTGTGCATGTCCCCGCCCTCTTCCTCCCTAAAAGCACACATTTGCTCACATTCATGCCAGGGGCGCCTCCAGAATTTTTTCATAGGGGTGGCCATATGGGGGCCACTAAAAATACTGGGGTGGCACACCAAAAACAATAATAGGTTACTTGAAAAATATGGCAAAAAAAGAAAGAAAGAAAATGATTATATGCCTTGTTTATTTCCTGCTATTAAAGTTGATATCACCAAAAATAGGTAGACATAAACAGTAATATGTTCTAACTGACTGACTGGAAGTCCCAACCATTGCTTTAATAAATTCAGAAGCAGCTTACGATTCACTTTCCCAGAATGGAGTTAAGTTTAAGAGCAAACTTGTTCAGGTAAGATGAGTAAGTATTAGATCATGTAAGAATGTGAACTGTTGCCTGTTTCTGTGTATTGGCTCAGAGATACACAAGTGATCTGCCCAGGGATTGGCACCACCTTTCTGTAGCCTTATTACATTATCACCATCATAGGACAGTCTTGCCGAGGGGGGGCAGCAAATTTTGGGGCGTGGCAAGTGCCCCCCCTGGCCCCCACTTGGTGGCGCCCCTGATTCATGCCTCTAGACAAATTCATGTTCTCTCTGATCACCCCCCCATACAAGTGATAGGTCTGTCTTTGGTCTTGTTCAGACTTCTGTTTCTTAATGGCTCTCTGAGTGATGAACTCTGTCCCCCAGGTGTTGGGGGAGCCTGTCCTCTGACCTTGTGACCTAAAACACTCTCGAAATGAACAGGTCTAAACAGCTAATGACAAAACTGAGAATGAAATCTGTTCTACTGACAAAACACAGAGTGAGAACGGTCCCAGCTCATAGAAAGTGAAACACATTATCGCCTCACTGGGAGGCCGGTAGTTCTGCCAGCTCAGATGATAAAAGTCCTCATACTGATAATAATCATGCACAGGAAAACACTTATCATTGATTTCAGAAGGAAAGTGCTGGCTCCAGAGGTGGGCGAGTAACGAAGTACAAATACTTTGTTATTGTACTTTCCAGAATTTCCAGGTATCTGTACTTTACTTGAGTTTTTGTTGTTCTGAAAACTTTTTACTTTTACTTCCTAAATTTGTAAACAAATATCTGTTCTTACATTTTCAAAACAGACTCGTTACTTTAGGTTCAATGGCATCATTTATAGGGTTTATACTCTGGAGTCAAAGTAGGCCAGACGAGTGCGGGTGTCCTCAAGTTGTGGTCGCAGTACTTCAGAATCTAGCTAGCACTACAGAAGAGGAGGAAGCATGAAGGTAGTGACAGATTTTTAGGTTTCAGGTAATTTCAAATTCAATGTTTCTATCAGCTGAACAAACATCAGCAAACACAAAGACTGTTTGTGTGCAGTTTATCAGGCAGTGTGTTGGTAGCTAAAGGTCTGGATTTCCCAGGGAGAAAAAAGAGTCCGAGATAAATTTAAACAGAAAGATGTAGGAAGACAGACAAGACAGCAGATGAAGAAGAGAGGTTATATTTAAAGGTAAGAACTGCTCAGATATGCTTGATAAACTGCAAATTTTAAGCTTACATGTAATGTCATGATTTCAATCATATATTGATTAAAACACATATTGTCCATGACGTGTTTTGTTAACTTAAGATAAGAGATAAGATAAGATAAAATAAGATAAGATAAGATAAGACTTTATTGATCCCACGGTGGGGAAATTTGTGCTTTACCTCAGCTCAGGTACAGATAGCAGAAGAAAAATACAAAAAATACAAATAAAATACAAACAAATACAAAATAAATAAGATAATATACTATATACAACGGTAGCATACACAGTATGTGATTATGGATAGAGGGTTGTGGAAATATGTAAGAAATAAATGTAACTATTGTACCACTACTATTACTATGTAAGTAATAGATATCTATAAGTATCTATAAGTATAGACATGTACATGCACACACACGTACACACTAAATATACAAATATATATATATATATATATATATATATATATATAATTATGCATTTTCATTTTGTGAAATGTCCTGCAAAACAAACTAAGCTATACTAGCTTTGTGTTGTTCAAATGTTGCATGAAAACTTTGGTTAGTTTTACCCAGGATAAACAGGTTAGCTTGCATTAAAGCACTGTGTTGGTGCACAGTGTCTCTGGTGCTTATGGTTAGATTTAGATTTTATGAATTTGCATGTAATTTGCATTTAAGATGCAAATGCTTAGATTAATTCACTGAATTCCAACTTTATACCAACTATATACTGCCTAGGAAAGTAAATCTCCAAAAGCTGATTCTGTTCATCTGGACGTAGCGTTTTGTGGGAGAAACGTTTCGTCACTCATCCAAGTGACTTCTTAATTTAACAAAACACATCATGGAAACCTGCAGTCAGCTGAGACTGAAGAAGTCACTTGGATGAGTGACGAAACGATTCTCCCACAAAACGCTACGTCCAGATGAACAGAATCAACTTTTGGATATATACTGCCTAGTATATGAAGGCAGTATAAACTGTATAATGTCAGTTTAGAGGATAAACATCAGCCAAGACAGCTTGTGAAACTGCTGACATCTTGTTTAATTCAGTTCTGTAAACCCACAAAGAGCAGCAGGTCAGCTGATTACAGCCTGTACACCGAGAAAACCTACTGAAGCTCATTTTCCTGTTTAGGTGTGGAGGTAAAGTCATTCTCTACAATGTGGGCAACACAAAATTATTATTGTTTAAAATTCTCTTTCACTGTATGTGTCCTACATAACAGATTCATTTGAATTATAATATTATTTTATTATTGTAATAATATAGTGCAAGGTTCAATGAAAAATGGTTAGTAGAACTTTCCTTCAAAAAGCTACTTTTTACTTTCTTACTTTGAGTACATTTCATTGCCTGTACTCTTTCACTTTTACTTGAGTAAAGAAGTTGAATCAGTACTTCTACTTAAGTAAAGAAAGTCTGTACTTTTGCCACCTCTGGCTGGCTCTGTCTCTATAATCATGACCACAGCTCAGGCTTTCATCGTTCTCGTATCACCCTGGGACCTGTGAGATCGGGTCTCACTCAATCAACACGGCTCAGCTGCAGATGCTCGCCTCGTGACAAATGTCATCGACCAATCCTGGCCTGTTTTGCAGGTCAGTAATCAAAAGCATTGTCACATCTTTTGTTACATTTAGATAAAACCTTGTTCTTCATTTTACAAGGACAAACTATAGCATGATGGCCCCTTGCTGAGAAGATCATCTACTGTTAGCTGACACTCGTCCACTCAGGCAACCATCTGCTCCTAAAACTTTCCCCTGGGAGACGAGGCAAAACCAGCAGGAGCACTATACCTGTCAGCCAACAAACATCTACAATCTCATCGCTATTATCATTCTGAATGAGATTGCAAATCTGTCGCTTTTTATTTCTTACATTATCACCAATCTGCATGAAGCTAATTGAAGTTTACACAACACGATGACTACATTATAAAATGACTAAAACAAACCGATTAGGGAATATGCAATATGTCTCCAATGAACCCACTGTGGCATTGTGGATGGATCATAAACTGGACTTCATGCAGAGCTTAAGTGAAAAGTAATAAAAGTTACAACTTAACACCAATAACATTAATTTAGTCAATAAAAGGTTCGTGTTTCTGATTTCAACCAAGGCTTAAGTAACTAGAATAGCACAATAATTAAATCAGTCTAGAATTAATGAATAACTGAATCTTTAATGACATATATATATATTTTTTTATTTTTTAGGTTCCTGGTAAATGCTAACTATACTTTAATTGTCTATTATGTTTTTTGCGATTCCTCAGGGGGGTTTATTTGTTTTAGTCTAATTTGCTGCAGAGCGCTTTGTGATCGCATGTGTTTTATAATTAAACTGTACTTACTTCCTTGTGTGAGACTGTAGCGAGAGATCAATAACCTCTACTGCAAAAACTGTTGGGCTGGTAGAAGGACGCAAGACTTAATTAAACAAATACTGATTTTTCATTTTCGACTGATTTTCCTTTGCATTATTTGCACATTTCTATTTTTTTAATATATGCTCATCATGACAACATGACATGAAATTGTATGCACATTATGCAACTGCTGAAATACAAATGTGATCTGGCTGAAGGGGACAGCAGGCTCCTTCGCGCCATCTTCTCTCGTGCCTGCCTGTTATGTCAAAAGCAGATGAAACATGACTCCCTGAGTGATTCAGCAGCATGTTTGCTAAATGCTCTGGGATGGAAATCTAATCTGTACACATTTAAGCTTCCAGTCCACATCAAGTCACCTTGAGTCTTGTAGCTTATTTCCCGTTTGGCAAAAATAAGCGGGTGGATTAGCTTCATTAGTCATGTTCCTTGAACCTATCAAAAAAAGCAGAATGACATGCATGACATGAGGAAAAAGGTTAAAGCAGATCTTGCAAAATCAAGAATGAAAAAAAATTTCAAATAGAAGGCAGTCCTCTTTGCATCGCATCATCAAGAATAGCAGTTATAGTGTTGTATTACACTTGTGGTCTTTTTGCTGGTGCGTTGTCATTACATTACATTACATTCAGCTACACTACATTGCCATCAAAGTAATGACCAACAACTTCAAAAACAAACCAAAAAAATCCCTCTTACATGAACCAGTATTTACTCGTGCAAGGCACCTTTGTTAAAATTAAATTAAATACCAAAACCTCTCTGGAATGTTACATATAATAACCACTGCTTTAGATACTGTGACCAAAAAAGCAGTAAGGGTTTTTTTTGGTTTTTTTTGACAGATTTCAGTAATTATGTTTTAATGATTGTCATAACTCACACATACAAATACACTGTTATTCTAACATGTATTCTTTTTTCTGCACAATTTATAGAAAGGAGAAAATACCTGTCCATATTTCCTGGTCACTACTACTGTGAACCAACTTCTTTGTTGGTAATGAATGAGTGACTGTGGGCACAGCTTCAGTATTCACCTAATGACACATTCACACTAACCGGGTATCTTTTCAGATATTTAACATCCTAGACTACATCACCACTAATACCTTCAAACTACAAACTACAGTTAAATGTGGATATTATATTAAAATCCTAATTAACCCCCTACATGATCGGATTTATGGAACCAGAATATGATTGAGGGCCACACATTTTGTAAGTGTTAGTAGTGTTTCTATAAAGATGATGGTGGTTTCTGTTGTTAATCGTCTTTTTTTTTTTCTTTTTTTTTTTATCTTTCTCAGCGATCTGTGTTGATGGGAAGACATTGCAAAGTAGGGCATTAGCAGGGCAAGTTCTCGCATTACTATTTGTTGGAGCAAGTAATGCTGAACATTCATTTAGCAGTTCTAGAAATCAGTTAGCTATTTTTTCAAGCAAACTATCGCATACTGTTAAAATGTAACTGCATGGTTCTTTTATTGTGGCCAAAGGAAATCCCCAACACATTCACAATGTAAGCTGTGTCAGAGTGTATGTTAAGGTCACCTAGCAAGCTGGCAGAGAGGGCAGCCATTGCACTGTGGAAATATTCACATTATTTTAGAACCAAGTAGCTCAACTTTAAATCTGAGGAAGCTTCTGCAGGTTAAGTACAGATACACAGCATGGGTGTTGAAGAGGAGAACGATGCCGGTGCCACAGCTATCTTCTAAAGATGTCTAAAGATGTCACTCAGGGGAAAAATACGTTTTGCTTGTTTTTTTATGTGGTGGAAGAAATTCTACCAGCGTGTATGCAATGAGGTCAGTGTGCTCAGAGGTAAATGTAGCTACAGCTGGCTACAAAGGAAAAAATAACCAACATGTACAATCCAAACTGATTTTCTCTAATAACTACTTCTCTCTGTAGGTGACATTGTAATATAAAACATTGCTTCTAAATGATCCAATTATCAAGTGACTATTAAAAGTAACTTTAGCCAACTTTGGGAGTGTTAGGAGTCTCTAGTCTGCTGTAATAGTTGGAGATAAATGCACTACTCGCGATATGACATGAACTGCTGATAAAGAAAATGCATTCTTAACCTGCTGTGGGCCTGCAGGCCTCACTTTGACAGCCCGGGAAAAAAAATGTACTGTGTCTTCTGTTACTCACACTGCCAAATCTTTGCTTGGGTCATGAACTCTTAACAATGACAGAGGAGGGTCAGACACCTGGGAATTGTGCTTACATGACAGTTAGCCCAAGTTTCACAGGAATGACTTGTTTTAGGCGTTTGTGACTCATTTATCCCCCATCTTTAAATCCACATAATCACGCATATGTGAGCATTCAGGTGTTATTCTGCGTTTTGCTTCATTTGGTTTTGTATGTAAATGAGGCAAAAAGTGGGTTAAAACTGTGGAGTATTTCAGACATCAGGGATCAGGTGATATGGAGCGCTGGGGCTGTGCAATCCTTTGTGTTGGGGGAACTTTTGATTCAGTTAAACTGCTAAAACAAGAACCTTTCACACTCAAACAATGGACTCCCTTTCTTAAACGTAACACTTGACAAGTGAGGAGCAAATTGTACATCTGCGTGTGTCTCTGTGTGCGTGCGTGCGTGCGTCTCTGTGTGCGTGCGTACGTGCGTGCGTGCGTGTGTGTGTGTACAAGAGCGCACGTGTGTGCATGTGACGCCCCCACCACCACAATGTCTAACAATCACCCTGACACATACCACCCTTTCTCTCCTCAAATAAAAACAGAGTAAAAGGAAAAGAGAAATCATCCACTGTTGAAGTACTTTACGAGATCCTCCTCCAAACAGAAAAAGGACTGAGTATCCATGGGAATCTTAGCACGTTAGGGAGGCCTTTCTCCCTTCCTCTCATCCGCTCTCCCCCGCTGCACCCATGGACCAATGCAATTGTTTATTTTCTCCTATTGAGGCTGCTCCATTCACTGGCTCTCACATTTACTCTGCTCAATTGGAGTGAGACAGCACTTATTCGAGGAGAGGAATGTAGCGTTCCACTGACAGAGCAGCAAGAATGCAGGAGAAATAATTAAAACTTTTCCAAGCAAAAGGTACAGCTGAGCGTGAGGGAGAACGACGTCAAACCGAACAATGAGGACTGACAGGATTTTCTGCCATGATGAGTATATCCACACATCACCTTGACACTACAAAGTGAAGGAGTGTTTGAATAACGTACAATGCTAGAAAGTGGAGCAGGGATCCCATAAGGAGGTCATTCATTCACTGTGCTTTCTTAACTGAAACTCCCCACAGAACAATGACGTTCTCCAGCCTCCTACAAGACGTGGCCAGTGCTCCAGCCTCACTTTTTCTGGCTCTAACACAATAGCAACGAGCCAGACCAGGGACTTCATTTCTCCTTTGGTCTGTCCTGTCGTGGTCGAGGTAGTCGTGATGACAGTTTCCTTTCCTGTAACAAGGGTAATAGCTGCCAAAGTCCACTTCGTTTCTAAGATCTTGCAGCAAGCACCGGGGAGATTTTTAAAAAACTCTGAAGTCCATTTATTGTCTTATTTGACAAAAGTGATTTTCAGTGTTGTTCAAGGTCATTTTTTGTGGTTATGCGTGGAAACATCTGTGCACACTGTACACACATCTCTTTATTGTCTGCTTGGTTTTATGACTAATATCCCCTGCTGACTCTGCTGGTATTCAGGCAGTAACCGAGTATATCTCTGGTATGCGAGATACATCTTTCATTTTTGTTCTTCTTCTTTTTTTTGGTTTTGAGGTTTTGGTCATATACATTTCCTTGGCACTTCGAGGGTTTCACACAAATGTGTTTACAGCCTTACATGAAGAACTTCTATAGCTAGGTTCAGACATGTAGGTCAGCTGCTTCTTAAGCTTCGACACTATGATGCCATCACACAATCACAAGTGTGTGCACTTGTGCAGTCACACTGTCTGAACACAGCATAACTGAAATCATGATCACAATGCTGTTTAATGAGAGATTTGAACTTAAATAGTAAGAGTCGTGCGGGCAGGTGTATGCAGGTTAAAATCAGCAAAAACCTGCAAAAGCGAAGGTGAATGCACCACTGAATTTTAAGTAATGCCAAACTCACTTTCTCTATAGAACAAAATAAAGCAGAGGTGAGATCAGCAGTTCAAATATCAAGTCTGACAGGAAAAAGCATAGAAACAAGAACAAAACAGTTTATATCCTGTCTGTTTCAGCAGCGCTGCTTTGTGATCAGAATAAAGAGGCTTTGGTGAGTTGTAGGTGTTACAGAAAAGGGCATGTGATAGTTGATATGTTGATATATTCAATTACATAGCCATGCATATTTTTATACTTTTACTACTGATGTAACTGTATTAGCAGGCCAAGCTAACTCAAGAATCTAATAAATCTCAGAGTAATTTATCCAAAGCCCTTATTCCTTAAGGTACTTACTTATTTATTATTACCATAAAACGTTACAGCATTGCAAAATAAAAACTACACTATTTTTAAAAACAAACAAAAAACAAAAACAAATGATGACATAAGAGCATTATTTGGACTGTGATCTGAAAATAGGGGCTCAATACAGCTATGTCAAATCAATTCAAATGTGTCCTCTTAAATATTTATTTATTTATTTATTTTTATTTTTTTTTAAAAGGCCAGACATTAAATGCATTGTAAATTGACTTTAGTGAATTTGGTATTGCCGGCTGTGAACCTAGTTTTTTTTTTCACTTGTGAATACTAAAGTCTTTTGAAGTAGATCAGTGGCATTTTCTCAGGAACCACAGCCCCTGACTTTAAGTGGGAGGTCACCACATACAGTATCAAACTGCCCCCTACTGGCGGGCACATCAATACACAGTTGTTGTTTTTTTAAGTGAAAAGAAAAGGCGGTCATGTAAAGCAATTTAAGGGTGCAATCTGTCCTTTTTTATGAATATAGCCACGATCGCATAACAATCCGCACCAAACAAATGTACTGTAGAGTAAAAAGGTGCGCAAATAACATATAAGACTTCAAGGTTTTTCAGAAGGAAAACATCTGTAGGAGTTCTATACTTTAAATGCAAAAGTTTTGCACTCATACAATCTGCTGTACCCATAATAATGCACTGTAATACTGGAACATCATGTACGGCATGTTTAAATAAAGTCAAGTTTTTTGTTTGTTTGTTTGTTTGTTTGTTTGGGTTTTTTTTAATATATATATATATATATTCTGTCTTTTGGTTCACTAAAAACAAAACCCCCCGAAAAAAGCATGAGAAAGAACTTTAGAGGAAGTTATCTCAGACACAGTGCAGCAAAGCGAGAGGAAGAGAGCTGAAATTGGATTCTCTGTGGTTAGCACTTGTAATATCAAGCAGCTGCATGCTGACATGGTTAGATTAACCACTCTGCCACAATACAACGGCTGCACTACAGAGCCTCTGTGTGATCTTCCAGAATGGACGGAGACATGAATCCTGAAGGCTATTACTTTATTTCTGAAGAAAACTTCACTTACAATTTTTCGCTTTATGATCTCCACGAAGAGTGTGAACAACCCCTTAATGGCTCAGAGTATTTTTTGCCTACGATTTATTTCCTGATATTTTTCACAGGATTTGTGGGCAACCTCCTTGTGATCCTAGTGGTGGGAAGCAAGAAGAGAGGTGGTCGTCTCGTGGACACCTTTGTTGTCAACTTGGCCCTGGCTGACCTTGTCTTTGTCCTCACGCTGCCACTGTGGGCCATTTCTGCAAAACAGAAAAATGACTGGAACTTTGGGAAACATAGCGACTTTCTCTGCAAGATGAGCAGCTACATAATTGCTGTGAACCGCTTTTCCAATATCTTCTTTCTTACTTGCATGAGTGTTGATCGCTATCTGGCTGTTGTGAAGCTGATGGATTCGAGGTACCTCAGGAGTAGTTTGTGCATTCGTGCCACTTGTGCTGCAGTGTGGGCAAGCTCCCTGGTGCTTGGCATCCCCTCTCTGGTTTACCGGAAATTAGATACAAATGGAAATTTCTGTACAGAAGATCAAAGTTCACCTTTTTTTCTTGGAATCAGCCTGATCATGGCCTTACTCACCTTTATCTTCCCAGTGTTTATCATTGTGCTCTGCTATGGCACCATCATCATGCACCTCAACAAGCACTGCGCTGCTGCGGGAAATCCTCGAGCTGAAGCGCGCCGCAAGCACTCCCTGAAGATGGTCCTCTGCATCATAGTGGCCTTTGTGGTGTCCTGGCTCCCGTACAATGTTTTTAAATCCATCATAGTTATTATACAGCTCACAAATGTTGAAACCAGTTGCGAAGTTCTCCCACAACTTAAAAACGGGCTCATCATCTCCTGCTGCCTGGCATTCCTCAACAGCTGCGTGAACCCAGCCATTTACTTTTTCTTGGACCATCACTTCAGACGACGCGCCGAGATCATGTACAAAACCTGCTTAGGAAAGCCAAAGCTGCTGCAGAGCTTCAACTCTTCAGCTTCATTCACCAACGGCTACACTTCAGAGAGCAATGGAACAACTGGTGGGAGAAGTCAAATTCAAATGGTTTAGTAGGAGGAAGATTTTTATCCTGAACTCTGGAGGTGTTAAAGTAATAATTTTACTGCCACTCTTAAGATCAATTTAGCATCTTTTTTCTACATCATTATATGTTGTTTTGTTTTCTGATTTTGTTAGTACTATACTTTTTAATTTCTTTTTTTGTTGTAAATGGCCTTTTATTACATTGTAACATATCAAGCATGCTTATGTTGAACAGTATGATATAGATTTTTCTTAAATTGCAGTTTTCCCATAGTATCTGCTTTGTATTAAATTTATTAATATTGTAAATATTTAGCATTAACAGACAATACCCTACAAATGCATTAATTTAGAAATGTAAATAACATTTAACATTTGTAGCTGAAAAGATTTGCAAAAGCGGAAAGAGAAAATGAAGTAGACATCAGAAAATTTTCTGTGTCTTCTGTGTATTGATTTATTGCTATTATTATTTTGTATATTTGCATAATATGGTTGCAATTAATAAATGAAATGAATGAAAAAAACTTTGATTCCTCTTTAATAAAGCCCCAGATTTCAACTATAAATTGATATTATGATTAAAAATCTGCTAAAAACAGTAGTTAAATTACAGTTAATTAGAGCTAAATTGCTGCATTTATTATTATGATTTAATTTTAATATAATGTTTAAATATTCTTTGATCTGCTGAGGTTTTTTTGTGCTGAATTAAAACTCAAAACAAAATTTGTCATAAACATAAAAGGCTGCACACTGAAAACTTGTATTTAAAAAAAAAAAAAAAATTACACAACACTAAAAATAACAATAATAACTAATATAAGTCACAGTTGTACAATTTCAGTTGAGCCAGTTCACTAATGAAGTGTAGATAAATAAGAGATGAGTTGATTGTAGAGTAAAATTTTGCCTTGTGCTTACAGAGGAAGTGTGTGTTTCACACATTATTTCTCACACATTAATTAATGCTGGGGTTTTTTTTGTTTTTTTTGTTTTGGGGGGGTTTTAAACCTACAATGATAAAGCATATTTTGGCACAAAAAAATTACACAACTGCATTAAAATGTGAACAAACAATACTTCTCTAATGGCAGCAGAGCAGCATACTTCTGCTAGGTGTGAAGCGCACAGCTTGGGTCTCACAAGGGACCCAACTTACTTGTCTTGTTATGTTATACTTTGTCTTTTAACTCTACCTACACTGTTTCACTCATACTGATATGAGTCAATATCTTCTTTTTCATTGAGCCCAAATAGAAATCAATGTATAAAAAAAATTAAAAAAAATAAAACACAAATTATGTGGGATCCTCAGTAAAACTCTCCTAAAATATGAAGTATGAAGTTGGTGATCTCCATGTGAACTGCAACACAAACCGAACAGAAATGAGAAGGTGAAAATGAGAAAAAAGTGCGCTTACACATACAAGGAGGCACTGAGCTGGCAACCCGAGTTCAACCAACACAGACAATTGCAACAGGAAGCAACAGTTTGGTTTTGTTGAGTGAGGGGGGGGTTGCTTTTTCCTTTTTCTTCTTTTTTTTTTTTAAATTTTCTTTTATTTATTTATGTTCACGTGTGATGGAGAGGTCAGGTCA
>VUQG01046148.1:8221-50721 GCA_015106755.1 Etia nguti
ACAGGAAGAAAGATCAAATTCAAACCACATGGGCATGATTGGCGTGACCGATGTTGGCAGCAAACACATTCAGCACAGCAGAATTTAATTAACACTTTTGAAATTTATGGTGACATGCACCAGTAAATCTGGGGTCTTTCTCTGGCTGTAATTACTGCCATACAGGTTTGAGGGCCACAACATAGTTAGAGCTCTGACTGGGGAAATTAAGGAGCTGCAAATCGGAAACAATTCCAGATGATTCCCCTACTTCCCCCCTCTGAGTTTATCTAGTCAGCAAATAGCTTCTCTTAACACCATACAAGTTGGCACCGAATCCAAATTATGCTGAAATGAGGGGATTTCCACCCACTTCCATCCAGTAAATAATGATTATGGCACTTCTCGGCGGTGATTATCATTGTACTGTCTCAGCTTGCTCGTGAATGGTGCCCATTGGGTCATGATAAACATAATGAGATAATAGCTGCAGCCAGATTTACTCCGTCAGGAGGATTGGATGGGCGTCTGGAGTGATTTTGATTTGACAAACACTGTCAGTCCCGCAAGGACGGTGACGTACGGTGCTCGAGCAGAGCATAAATCTCAAGGAAAGGTTTGAGATTTTTATCAGATGACTATGGATATCATTTTATTAGGAGCTGGCAGAGATCTGTTCCACATGCTTCACAGATAATAGAAGCAGTTTTGTTGCGGACAACGCGTGGAGCTGCAGCGTTTTTTCCACGCAAACATATCCCGCTTTATTAAACGTTGTCATGTAAGACACACAGTGGAGTGAAATTGAAAAATGGATGTGCTTTGATAAAAAAACAGCATTATGATAAAAGCAGACAACACGTTCCTCGGCAGCATCTTTTCTCCATGCTGTTGATTCTCTTCCTCGCTCTTGAGGGACCAGACCATACTCATAAAAATACAAATAAATCAGTGTTTCCAAGTATTTATTTATTTATTTATTTTTATAATGAATTGTGTGATTTATTCCAGCAAAGCAAATGGTTATACTTTTGATGATAATAGCAAGCAGTCCAACTATCCATTTTCTCACCTCCTACGCAGGTTAATGCAACACTGGAGTCTATCCAATCATGCGCAAACCAAAACACATCTCATCCTCACTGACCCTGGTGAACAAGTTATTACCAGCTCGGGCTGTGCGGCCAGAAATTGTTCAGATTTGCAGAACTTTATTTAAAATTCCACTCTGGGCCAGAGAGTTCACAAAAATCTGAAATATGTATGGATAATATGGAAAATAATGCTAGCATTTTCCTGCAGAACATATAAATGATCTACACTCAATAGCCACTTCATTCGTCATTTGTCATTAATCAATATTTGCATTACATCATTAATGCAAATATTCAATCAACCAATCAAGTGGCATCAATCAACCAATCACGTGGCATTAACTCCATGCATTCAGGCATGTAGACATGGTCAAGAAGAACTGCTCAAGTTCAAACTTGCCAACACAATTGGGAAGAAATGTGGTTTAAGGGACTTTGAATGCACCATGGAAGTTTCTGACAGTTGAGCTGGTCTGAGTGTTTCGGAAACTGCTCATATACCAGGATTTTCCCACAGAACCATCTCTATAGTTTACAAAGAACAGTATGAAAAAAAGAAAATATCCAGAGAGCAGCACCTCTCAGGGTGAAAATGACTCGTTGATGCCAGACTTCACAGAGAAGGGCCAGACTGCTTTGAGCTGATAGGACGACAACAGTAACTCAAATTACCGACTTGTTTCAACCCAGTTCTGCAGAAGAACATCTCTGAACAAACAACACATGAAACCTTGAAACGGATGGCCTGCAGCAGAAGAAGACCACACAGGGTCCCACTCCTGTCAGCTAAGAACACAAAACACAAAACTGAGGCAAAAATTCACACAAAATTCCCAGTCTTCTGTTGTCACCAACACTGGACAACAAAAGACTGGAAGAATGTTGCCTTTTCTAATGAGTTTCCATTTTCTGCTGTAACATTTGGATAGTAGGATTAGAATTTGGCATAAACAACATGAAAGCATGGGTCAGTCGTACCTTGTGTCAATAGTGCAGGCTGCTGCTGGTGTAATCCTGTGGGTAGGGTGACCAGATGTCGCTCTTTATGTTGGGACTGCACAGCATTTTTATTCTTTATCCCACATCTTGAGAGAATGTCCAACACTGTGACTGCTTATTCAGGATGTGCACTTCTAAAGTCTGTTTTTTACTCAATATCCATGCTGAAAAGTTTTGATTTTTTTTGTTTTGTTTTTTTAGTTCAAAGAAGGTTAGCCTAATGCCACACTCATGGGGGAAAGTTAAAAGTCACAAGCTTTGCTTGGTGAATATGACGGAAAACGCAGCATACAATATATTCTCGGAAATACAGGGGAAAATATGGTGTAAAGTATTTGTGTGTCATAATCAGAGAAAAACTGCTATGGATATGAACACATCCAAACTGTAACCAGACAGAAAAGCAGCTGAAATAACTGTGAAATAAAAGAATAAGGGAGTATGCAAGGACCGTCGCATGAGATACCATAAGATCAAACTTAAGCTTCCTTTTATCTTTACATGTAGTTAGCAGACAGTTGAAATATGATATATCTGGTCCGGACATGCCAAATGATAATCTAGTAACATGCACAAATAAGTTTAATATGAAATTGTCAAAACTACCTCTCACCATTGTCCCACACTGCCCCGACCTCCCTCTACACACTTTGGTACCAACTGAGCATCAGTTAAACACCACAGCATACCTGAGTATTGTTGCTGACCATGTCCATGCCTTCATAAGCACAGTGAATTCATACATCTGATGGTTGCTTCCAGCAGGATAACATACTATCACAAAGTTCAATTCATCTCAGACTGGTTGAGTTTATCATCTCCACAGTCACCAGATCTCAATCCAACACAGCACGGCTGCTGAAACGGGATATTGGCATCATAAACGAGTAGCTGCGGTATCTGCACCAACTGTGTGATGGTGTCATGTCAATTTGGAGCAAAATCTCTGAGGAATGGTTCCAGCACCTCGGTAAATCTGTTCCTTGAAGAACTGAAGCAGTTCTCGAGTCAAAGGTGGATTCAAAATGATACTAGCAAGGTGTGCCTAATAAATTGGCCAGTGAGTGTATGTTATGCATAAGATTAAATTTAAAACCTGTGCAAATGCAGTGAGAACCAATACTAAGCCCATATCATATTACAGTATGAAATAGATGGCTACAACTACAATTAGTATGTTTAAGGTTTGATTAAAGCATCTCCACTGACATGCAGACATTTCACATGGGTTCAACCTCAACAGCAACTTTAATGACGCTGTAATGATTTTGTGGTTCGATAACTTTTACTTCATTTCACGGTATCTGCTTTAAATATTGGCCATCTGGAAATGTACCAATTAAGTACTTTAGGAGGACTTTAATTAGATCTGTGCAACACGCAGCTGATCGTTATCGTCACTGAATCTCATCATCGTAATTATCTCCCTTGGGTACTCATAAAAGAAAGTCCCCCAACTAATTACGAGACAACTATAAGGCACCGAGATAAGTCACATGTATCTATGTCTATTAGGCATTCAGGAAGTATACCAACAGCAATTAGTCTGACAATGCTCAACCACATGTCTGAGCTGTCCACTTTGATTGCAAACCTCCTGGAAGATTGTGTCAAACCATTCAAAAGGAAAAGCTTAATTATGTGCATCTGAAATAAGGAGGATGTGGTGGATGGGTGACTTTGTAGAAAGACTGTCCTTTACAGCTCCGGGTACAAGCAAATATCATAAACACATCATTAAACAATGCACAAAAAAAAAAAAAAAGATGCCAATGGGTTTCTGAGGGTTATCTTCTTTTATTGCAGAAAGCAGTCCAGTCATCATCATTAGGGATACCAGGAATGACATGAGGAATGCAGCAAATAGCCTGAACACACCTTGAGCCTTTACACTCACACTACACTCTCCAGATGCTGTCAGTTTCAATATTTCCAGGGGGAAAAAATAAAACCTCCCACATCAAAACAACTAAAACTCTGCTGTGTTTCTAACAGCATGGTAGTGTTTAGCATCTACTTTCATTGTACCAATAGTAGAAATGACAGCGTGTCATTGCTGCAGTGTGATGTATTACACAGTAACACAACACCGTGCTGTGGGATTCCCTCGGTGAACACATGAATGAGGTACAACAGCACACGATATTACAGCACTCAGGATTGGAGCAGGGCCATCGCACATTACAGAGAAATGTCCACTTTCACATTTTGGAGAAGAGGTGGAGCGTAATGTTATATATAATGGAGGACAGGTGGAAGCTGTAGTGGCCAGTATCTCCTTCTGTGTGTTTTAAAGGAACAGCTTTGATATTTTTTTTCGCTTTTTTAATAACAGTGTTTTCAGTTTACATATAAAGGTGCAGCTAGCACTCTGTCAGCAGTGCACAGAGGGACCAGCCAGCGAGGGGATGTCAAAAGCTTAAAAATCAAACTTCCACTATCTTCAAAGGCCAGACTAGTCCGCAACCCCCGGGGATCTCACGGCACTAAGAAAAATGCATAATCCCAACAGCTGGTTAGTATTTATTGCAGGTCGGTGGCGATGCTACACCACAAACATCCATGTGAGGTTGCTTTGCTGACTAGCAGATGGATCTCAGATCTGTAGTGCAACTGTGAAAAGTGCAGTGCAAACCGGAAACCTGAACATTTGCTTTGAAAATAAACACAACTTTTAAACGTCGAGGCAAACTGTGTCTGGTACGCACCGGATTGTTTTTTTTTTCCCATTATAGCTTAGTGACTTGTTTGCCAGTGTTTGCAGACAAGTTGGTGTCTTCCATGCAACCTGCTGGAAATCAAAGTGATTATAAGGATGCTTTTAGTACAGCACCGCATACTTCTTTGTGACCAATTTGACACTAGCAACTGCCAACAGCCAGTTGCTGAATACAAAATTTTCTCTAGGATCACTGGTGATCAGGGGGTCACTGTTCAGTCTCTAGGCCTGCATCAACTGGACTTTTGCAATCAATTTAATAGTGAGTGCCAGCAAACATCTGCAACCACTTGCAGAATACACATTCTTTAAGCAACTGTGGACTAAGGTATCATAAACTCACTGTGTTTAATATAAGTGGGCCAAAGAACCCTAATTAAAGCCCATTCTGAGCCAAATAAAACACTTTTAATCTCATTTCTTTTAGTTTTATAAAATACTGAAGTGTAACAATTAATTGCAGTTTTAATAGGATTTTATTGATGAGGGAGAGTTTCCTCACTCTGCTCACAAAACCTCAGGGTGACAGGAATCCAATGCCCAAGAACAACCAAGAAAGAAAAAAGCAGATTATAAATTGCAGCTTTTAGAACAGATTAAACAAACTTCTGGCCAATTATGGTCTGATTTTACAAGCATTCGACAGAGTCACGCTAGCCATTT
The DNA here is from genome assembly GCA_015106755.1 of Etia nguti. NCBI lineage: Eukaryota > Metazoa > Chordata > Actinopteri > Cichliformes > Cichlidae > Etia > Etia nguti. Next base: position 13,676 of record VUQG01046148.1, read on the forward strand.
TCCAGTCTTGCTAACCAGCTGCTAGCTGTAGCTTTATTTAACAAAGGGCTCAATCTTCAAACGTACCTTTTGGCAAAAAATGTAAAAATCAAAAAATGTTAAACAATCCCTTCAATTATTGTTAAGCAGTCTCGGTTGGATAAAATTCACTGTGCTGGCGTCAGCATATAAACATGCTGAATGAGCAGAGCCGAATCCTGGACGAAATACTGACAATCTCCATCAACATCTAAGGAAAACAGTTGTAGTAGTTAAAACACTACAGGTTTAATTCCTGAAACAGCCTCATCCAGCAATACAGGAGTGTAAACACCCATCCCTCCCCCCAAAAAAACCCACATCACTCTCTGACACAGAATAATGTAAATTCAGATCAGATAAATTATCTCTAACCGACTCATAATAGCAGTAACTGTGCGTGAAATGTTTACTTTATTAGCTCTAGTTTTACAGCCTAACATTTCCCACGTCCCCTCCCACACCCTCTACTCAAAGTTGAGACACGCTGTGGTCAATGAAGAAGATTTAGAGTTGTGTTCTTTTAATCTCCAGCTGCTCTGAGAGCCAAATGGCTGCTTCAGTGAATGACATCATATCAACAGTGCATTTGATTTGTTTCATCATACTTTCCCAAACTTTGGCATCTCAGCTGTGAGGTCACTCATTAATGAAGAGATTTATCATTCCAGGCTGAGGGAAGTTACTTCATTTTGTCTCTGAGAACTACATGCAATGTATGAAGCTCAAGTCAAACCAAACCCATTCCTAAAAGCTTCACTTTAAAAAAAAAAAAAGGCTTCAAGGAAGAAGCAGCAGAGCAGAGGCACAGCATGGAATATGCTTTATATGAATGGATTAGAATCGAGCATGTTAATGTACAGAGAAGGTAATGACACGAGGAGGCGGAGGTGCAACAAAAAACCGAGGAGGAATGCAGGTTTATGAGAAACAAGGAATGAAGAGTGCACTGGGGCAGATGGGTAAAAGTCAGAGGAGAGGAACAGGTTATTTCTTCCTTGCTTGCCTCCTCTTCTGTTATCACTCGCACTCATTTTCCCGAAGGACGTTGTACATGTTGACCGTGAAGCCAGATGGCTTATCGTCGCTTCGTCTCGGGTGCCCGAACCCCTCATCTTCATCGTCCCCATCTCCGTCCTCGTCATCGTCCGCATCCCTGTCTCTCTCTTCCTCTGGCTCGGTGCTGGACTCGCCATCCTCCTCATCGTCCCTCTCTGCGGTTCCTTCTTCCTCTGTTGCTCTTCCTTGAAGAGCCATAATCTCCGGCAAGTCTGGGTGATTTTCCCAGTGCTCTGCAGACCATAAATAATCCCCAAAATAAATTAATTCCACCCACCTGGCATTTTAACTTTTCGAATAGTCTCAGAGTTGAAATGAAGAGACACAGAGGGCCTTCTCTTACCTCTCAAGCAGCTGTACCCGGGCGGTCTGAGGCAGAGGCACAATCTGCCATCAATCGCCAACCTAAGGAGGCTGTTAGCGGCACGGTACACGTCGTTGCGAGCTGCTTTCGCTGTCTTGTAGCCTCTTCTCTCTGCCCAAGCTGAAAGAAGAAAGGAAGTGGAAGCATTTCCATGACATAAATTGGTGGCAGTCTATCAGATGAAGGTATAATTAAAAGAGGAGTCTATATTTATTTTCTTATTGGTAATAATGTCTGTGTAACAAAAATATCACGTCTGCCTATTCCTGTGCACCACTGGGCTCTCTTGTTGTAAAGAAATATTAGAAAAACCACAAAACTGGCTGACTCGTTCTTTCATTATCATGAATGAGGCTGTTGTAGTTTATTTTGAGTGCGACACTAAAACACCACCCTGCTACTGTACATGGTTGTTAGAGCACCGAATCCACAGCTGAAAACAGCCCAACTAATACTTCATACTGCTGCCTGAGTGACACGGATAACTAGCTGTCTGAGTAAATAACAAAGACCGTTTAAAGACCAGAGTTTATATTTGTGACTTACATTTTTAGTCAAAACAATGTGCCTGGGGCTGAGTGCCACAGACAGCTAGGGCATGTCAGCATTTGTTTTCTAATTGTTTTATTGACTCATTTTTATTTTCGTGATGTTGAGCAGAACTTTGGTCAGCATTTGCTGTGATTAAATGTGCTATATAAAAAATTGACTTTGTTCAATTTGACTTGATAAATGGAGCAATGCATTGTTGGTTGTTTTTACTACAGGGCTCTGTTGACAAGAGAGAGCAAATAATGGCAGTGGCCCTGCGGCGGGGGGGGGTTGGTTCTCCTTTGAATTGTACTGATTTTGTTATTTTAGAATCAATAAAGATCCGTGACTTGCATTAAGGGAAGCTTGCCATTTATCCTCTCAATATTTTAGTGTATTGAAGTTTCCAAACTATCAACGACCACAACAACTCAGATGCTGTGATACTAACTATCACCTTACCCTCGCACACATCCCAGGCGGTCCAGCTGGGCTCCTCAGACTCCTGGTTTCCTTCATTTTCCTGCAGACTGGGATGTTTGAGCTTCAGTATGGAAAGGAAGGGGGTCCTCTCACACAGATAACCCACTGAGCTGTAAGGTTCTTGTAGCTGAGACACTGGGTAGATGCCTGCCAGAATCTATAGAAAATTAATTTAAAGATAAAGACAAGAACAAAATAAAGACAGGTCAGAAATTACCTTTGGTAACAGCAAGATAGCAACTAAGAGCTGTTTAAAAATTAAAGCGACAATCACACAAAATACTCCTGGAGAGATTGGAGTAAAATCAATAATCCATCTCCTCAGCTGTGTGAGCGTGCGACTCAATACAATTATGTTTCTACCGCATCTAATCGGGCAAGTAAAGTGAAAGTCACATCTGCTTTGGAGTACACAACAGTAAACTTGTACCTGTAACTGTTTATTGACACGGGAGGGGAAAACCAGCCCGGGGCAGTCACAGAGCTTGACTGTCGGAGTGAGGTAGTAGGTTTGGAAGTATTTGGTGTGACCTGGGCTTCGAGACACGCTTACCACCTTCCTTCCCACCAGGCTGTTTATAACTGAAGATTTACCAACATTGGGAAAACCTGGAAAACAAAAGAGAGGTTACAAATCGCCGAGGCACTCATATGTAACAGTGTTCAAGATCTATAAATTATATTTAAGAGTCGCTGTTTGTGAATTGATATTCAGATGCCGATAACTACATTCAGTCAGGACCACTAGATTCAAAAAAAAGATTAACATTTCCATCTGCAAGAATTTATATTTTAAAGTCCAGCTCTGCTCTATGACCTCCTGCCGCTCCATGTGACCACTTTCAGAAGTCAGACTTTCTCACCCTCTGTCACTTTGTGCGACAGGATTGTAAAAACCTCATCATATTAAGATTTTACCATTTTTATCCTTAATGTTTAATGATAGTGAGATGCATTTTTTAAGGTCTTTATTAAAAGTTAGAAACACCAACTGTACAGCCACTTCTCACAACATCACAAGAAGCAGATCGAGCAGATGTTTTTGTTGCTTTTTTCCTGCAGATAAAGCAGAGGAATGAAAAAACACTGTGCCTAAAACAGGCAAATATAAACTCAAGTGACTTGCTGGGTGCTCGGTTGAGCATAGTGAAATGCATCATGGGAGGTTGCTGCAGAGCCAATATTTTTCTCTGACAACTTTTCTTGTTGTATTTTTTTCTGAAGGCTGAATCCTCCCTCTTCTGCCACACTAGACACTGAAATTACCACCATCATTTCAGCCACAGTTTTGCAGTCGGCCAACATTTCTCACTTCGCCGAGAGGAATTCACACAAGTAACTTCTTCTGCATGAGGGGGCACCTACAGCTATGACCTTGTGATGCTCACAGACACGTCCAAAGATCTAGATGGAGAATTCTAGTATATGTTTAATTTAAGTTAAAGTTACGAACGAGACTGACCACTAACAATAACAATGTGAGAAGGTACTGTGGGGGAAATAATTATGTGACATCCTATTTTATGGATATTTGCTTTGTAAGTTTGCTCAATTATAAAGAAATAAACTCTGTCTAATTTTTCTGGTATTTTCTTTTTGATGAAGATAAGAATATCAAACAGATCCAGAAAAAACAGATAACATAAAAGTTCTAAATTGATTTGCATGTCACTGAGTGAAATACATATTTGATCCCCAGCCAAAACATTAGTTAGTACTTGGCTGGAACTTGTTGATAATCACAGCCGTAAGATGTTTCTTGTAGTTGGTCACTGGGTTTAGACACATCTCAGGAGGAATAGTAGCCCACTGCTCTTTACAGAAACTCTTTAAATCCTTCAGTTTTCTCGGCTGCTGCTTGGCAAATTAACCTTCAGCTTCCTCACAGATTTTCTACAGGACTGAGGTCTGGAGACAGACTAGGCCACTTCACAAGCTAAGCTATTAGCCTAAGAAGGCTGGATATTGAGATTGGCCGATCTACTAATGGTACACTCGATCATAATCAAGATACACATAACGGACATATCACGATTTCCTTTATATGGCCTTCAGACTAAACCTATTTGTCCTCTAGTTTTTAATCTGAAAATAGAATTATATTGTTGTGGACTGGTAAGACAAATTTGTTTCCTAATCAGATCAAAGTGAAATAATACTATGTTCCCAGATAAGCATGGATTTGAGGTAGTTTTTTTTTTTATCTGAAAAAATTATTCTATCTAATTTCTTACCAAAAAAAGCAATATCTGGAGAAAATACTAAGATATACTTTCTAAGTTTCTTAACAAGAACCTGTTTTCCTATAATTAAAAAGAAAATGTTCACTGATTCTGGCCAAAGATTGTTGTTCTCTGAGAAAATGATTACCTATGCAGCCCAATGTAAGAACACCATCTTTGTAGAGCTCCTGTGATGGACTGCTCATCTCCAAAGCACTATCACTTTGATGCTCCACCAAGACAGACTCTGCTCCTTCATCTGCCCGTTCTCCGTCCAGCCGCTCAGCAACGGCATCTCTCTGAATCTTCTGCTCCCAGCTGGAAAGGTCAACTGACAAAACAACAAAGCAAAAAAAAAAAGATCAATAACATTTTGCTGATCGAAGGAAATGTTGATTGAACTCATCGTGTGTATAACTTCATGGATTAAGTATTATTGTAAAAGAAGAACAGTCAAATGACTTTTTCTCCTACCTCTCCCTGATGTGATCTCCTGGCAAGCCTTTAGGATATCTAAAGGACCTCCAGCGTGACTCCAGTCAGCCTTTCTCCTCATCCTCTTCTTCTGGAGGACTGTGAGTCAGAACAGAACAGAAAAGTACGACAGGTATTACAGTCACTACAGGGCTGGACAGACACACAGCAGGTTATTCTGATTACACTGTGCTGAAATAAGTTCAATAAGTGATAGGTTTGTCTGTCTGACTTTATTTTTCATGTATTTCTTCGCTCTCTACCTCCAACCCTCCCCCCTCCCCTCGGCTCTCCCTCTCCTCACCTGTGCTGTATGGCTGGCCACGGTGGGAGGTGAAGCAAACTATTTCCAGGTGGGGGAACTGGGAGGCCATGTAGTGTTTCCAAGCGATCACTAGTGGTGGAGGACACAGGTCGGCTTTGTTCAATACCAGGACCACGTGCTTCTGTAGCTTTCCAGTGATGTAGTGGTACAAGTCTGGAGGGAATTGCAGCACCTGGGTGGTATACAGGTCAAGTAAAGAGCAATAGAAACATTCACAGGCAGTTTGACAAAACAATGACGGAACTCACACTTAACCAAAAGCAACAGAAAATAGGTACATCTTATGTACATCAAAAACCTGGTCACCTTTGGTTTTTAGGCGAGAAGAGGGCACTGAGAGAAGTTGTTGGAACGATGACCTCACTGACCTGGAGGTAAAATACTGAGCTAAAGACCTGCAGTGTATTGCAAAGCTAATCCATGGAGGGCTTTAAAAACAAATAATTTATTAAAAACTTTACAGGTAGCCACAACCGCTGAGCTGAACCAGTGTTGATCTGCTCTGTTTTCTTTGGTAATAGTTAAAGCTAAAAGTAGCTGCATGCTGAAACATCTGCAAATGAGAGTGAGTGGAACTGGGTAATCCCATATACAGGGAGTTGCAGTAGTCCAATCAAGAGGTGATAAAGAAATTCCATAACAACTACTGCCTTTTGAAAAAAATAGGTTTTATTTTTAATGTGAATTCAGATGTTTATAACGTGTTTATAAACATTCTTAGAGTACTGCTAAAAAACTAGTTCATGTGTTTGTTACTTCTAGGCTGGATTGATCAGACCCCATCACATTACCTTAGCTCAATAAAGCACTATGATCTAATACCGCTTTTCCATTAGTACCTACTCAGGTCAGGTCGGCTCGACTTGACATGTTTTTCAAGGTTTTCCATTAGATGATAGTACCTGGTACCAGGTACATTTTTAGTACCTACTCCACTGGGGTTCCAAGCAATCTGAGGTGATCTGAAAATGTGACATCAGCAGACTGCATGGATGAGCCATGAGGGTTTCCTCCTCTGTTTCCTCCTTCAGGAAAATCAAAACTGAAACCCAGCAACGAGGGAAACAGCTACACATAAACAACACTGTGGTCCCTGAGTCTGACAAAAAGCCACACACCGAGCAGCAGGTATAACATCAACTCAACTTCCACCTTTGTTGTAGCGTTTGTGTCGCATACAAATGACGTCACAGGACAGTCGGCCGCACTGCTATAACGGCCCCACGCACATTAGGTGGAATTCAATTGAAATGGAAAATGAGTTGAGTAGAGTCGTACCGCCTCAAGTCCCATCGAGCTGATCCGAGTAGGTACTGATGCAAAAAGAGCTTAAGATTGCAGGCTTACTTGTGATACTTAGAGCTTCTCACCCCTCTCCTGTGGAACCAGCTCATAGTTAAGTTTGGATCAGGTGACCTTGAACAATCAGATCTGCTGCTATAGGCTCAGGCGTCCCGTGACGCACCTCTCCTCTCTTCATTTTTGGGCCACTACTGCACGCCATTAACTTTTGTCTTCTATTTCCTGTAGATTTGTGTTTTATCTTCTCAGTGCTCCTTGTTCTGATGGAGATCTCTTCCTTTTAAAAGGGAGTTCTTCCTCCCTAGTGTTACCAAGTGCTTGCTCACAGGAGATCATCTGATTAGTGAGATTCTCTCTCTCCAATATGGAAATGTATTTTCCTTAAAATATAAAGCACCTTGGAAAGGATGTTGCCGTGAACTGGTGATATATAAATAAAACTGAACTAACTTGAATCTTCAGGAGCAGATCACACAGACACACACTGAACACAGCAGTGAGTAAATTCAGCTCACTTCATCAGCAAGGTCACAGCATCTACACAATTTAATGAGATGCTGATAAAATGTTCCAGAGTGAATTTTCTGATAAACTGAAGAGACGAATGAAGGGTCAAATTTATTCACATATAAAATACGATAATTTATTTTCTTCTCAAATAATCAGCAGACAGTTTTGGTGCAACTAATGTCAACTCATGAAACTCAATTTTACATCTAAAAAGTGGGTAAAATGACAATATGCGTTTGATGCCAAAGTAGCATTTGAGATAATTTTCTAATTTAAATCTTTTTTTGTCCTCTGCCACCGTGCACCTACAGGTAGTAATAGCTGTATAGAAATCTTCCTATCTACTCAGTGCCCTCTGTTCCGACTTGAGGCTCTCTCTAACAAAACCTGCTTTCAGGATAAAATGCATCAGGTAAACAAACAGATAAATAATAACTATTGACTGTGTCTCCATCTAGTGGTTACCAACTCTACCTACCGGATGCCTGATGTCAACAATGAGAAGAATCACATCCGACATCTCCAAGACTCTCCAAAGCTGCCTCCATGTCTAAAAGAAAGAAAGCAAATGGGGGAAGAAGAATGAGGTTTAATACTGTAAACAAAACAAATTCACTAGTTCTGTTTTTACTCAACTTGAGGATGTGTTAGAAACTACTTGAACATTTTCCAAGTGACTATACACAAATACAAAAACGCAAAGACAAAGTCAGAGTGTTTGCTTGCAACAGTGTACATGAAGAGAGTTATTTAACAAATAGAAAGCTCTGCTCTGACCTACACAGATGGATACCAAGTTTCAAGCTGATTAGCTGCTTGACCCACAACTGTTCAGCAGGTTCAGCTGCAGTAGGCAGCTGTTTTCGTGAAAAAGCTCTAAATAACACAATGCACCAGACCTCCACAGCTGACAAACAGCAGACCAATGTAATTATTAACTAGCTGGTGAACATGGTGGAGCATTTAGCAGCTCAAGAGCCAGATGTTTAGTTAATTTGCAGAGACTTCATTTGGGAACCAAGAACAGGGACTGAATATTGGACCTAAATTTCCCAGGTGGCCTGAAACATTCACTCTCCAACTGAATGATGCTTCACAACTGCCACAAGTGTAAATGCAAAACTATTTTCTTAAAGTTCTTATCAACTTGTTTTTACTGCTTTCAGAAAGCCAAAAAAGTACAAAAAAACAAACTAACCCCTAAGAAGTTTCAGGTTTATTACTTGTCACTTTTAGTGACCCGTATTTAACAGCATTTAATCTCTATCACAATAAAGACTAATATTCAGAGGAGGGTGCATACTTATGAGAAGAAGGAGTGTAAAAATAATCAGCATGTGACACATGTGGTCATTTGCACTGTCAAAACCACACAAAGCAGCTTAATGTTTTTTTCCCCTGAAATGAGAGTCAAGGGCACTAAAACCAATAGCTACAGTGCTTAAAAAGGCAACATTAACTTAATCAACTAAAAATGGTCATTTCACTTTTCACATCGGATGTAAATTTAGATCTGAGGGTTGAATCTGCTCTCTACTTCCACACTGGAAACTGGAATAATCAACACCATTTAAACCAAAAAATGAGGGCCAAAGCTTAAAACTTATATTTCAAACTGTGCTCCCTACACTATCCTATTCTTAGCACTGCAGTACTGTATATTTTACAAACTGAGAAGCCGATTTCACATGCAAACGCCACACAGAAAGGCCTCAGGGAGGTTTGAACCTCTGAGGCGACTGTGCTAACCACTTTACCATGTACCGCTCAAAGACCGCCCTCAGTGTCGAAATGACAGACAGCTTTCAGATGTTTCTATTACTATAAAAAAAAAAAAGTTGCAGGTTTAAGATAATATTCCTTTAAAGTCTAATGTAATCAATCTATTCGGGAAAAACAACATGTTCAATCAGCTTTTTAATCTAAATTGTATTTTTCTATTATCCTGATTTCCATTTAAAAAAAAAATAAAAAAATAAAAAGACAATTTCAGACCACTTAGAATCACCTATTACACCAGCCCTGCTTCTGCTGTGATATGGCTCCAGAACTCCCCACAATGAAATTAAATGATCTGCAGGGCTTGTGGTTTTGAACAATATTGTTATCGTTTTCATAATTGGAGCAAAACTGAACAATAACACAGCATGCAAGGAAGATATGATGGTGCTTTTACCAGTGGGAAATATCAGACAATACAAAGCTGTGTTCTATAACTCTTTGTAATCCCTACATCATCCTGAGCTAAGAAATGAAATAATGAGTCTGTGGTAAGTCCTGGAGCCACATGCTGGATAACAGCTTGAACACTTATGCCTTTAAGACAAATATTGCACAGCAGGTCTGCTGGGTAATCATCATCTTACCTAAAAATGTGTTAACAAGCAGCAATACTTCATGTTTCATCTGTTCTCTGACATGATTCACAAACACAGACTTTTCGGAAAAATGTTGCAGAGGTGTTCTGCCACTCAAAAAGTAGTTACCACATTACTAAAATGGCTCCATGAAGGTAAAATGAACACCAACATTGAGAAAAGACACGGATGAAAGCACAGTGGCAGAGCAGAGAATTTCATTAAATTAGTCACTAGCCCTGGTTCAGTATGAAAATGACAAGGTTTAACCACAGTGGTGTGGCGTGTGATGATTCAACTGAAAAAGGGGAGGGTATTTGGACTTGTTGGATTCTGGACAAAGGTCGTTAGACTGAACACAAGCATTACATTTATACAAACTAAAGCCCTCTGAAGTAAGAATCATAATTATTTAGGCTTAATATTATATTTAAGCTTATGCATAAGTTCAATAAGACAGACTTATGTTCACTCATCTGCCTGCAATCCTGGGTCGCTGGAATACTAGCTATTCTTCTGCTTAGCAGTGCTGTCAAACTTAATTATGTTATCATCACTCATGTCCAATCATTTTCATGCCCACCTTCTGCAAACCAGCCTCAGTTCTGTGTGCTGAAATCTCTTCTGTCATTCTGCATTTTCAGATTCTGATTCATACTGTTTTGTAGTTTCATCTGAGTCTAATGGCCAAATAATTTCCACGTCAAACTCAGTGCTTTAATAAATTAAATTCATTTCTTTCGAAGGATCTCGCCCTAATTAAATTAAATTAAATTAGTTAACCTCAATAGTCATTAACTTAATGACCATCATTTATTTAGCTTTAAGACTATCATTTTACAGGCATTTTTTTATAACTGAATTATGAAAATTAATTAATAATTCAATTATGAAAATAAATAAATAAATAAAAATGTGATGGTGGTGTTGAACACAGGTTCACGGGGAGGTGGAGCCTCACAAGGGCATCTGTCAGTCCCAAAAGCCATAATCCTTCCACAGTTTCACCTGCAGAGACTTTGGGATATTTAAGTCTTCTAGATGGATCCTGGTAACTAAACTAACTAGCTCTCTTTTAGTCGGCCTTGGCTCCAGCTACAGTAAAAAGCGCGTGAGTTTGAGCTTTTATGTAGGGGTGAAAGTGTGCAAAGTTGTTTTTTTTATCCCCATTATTTTGCTTTAATAATCATTGGAAGCCATACTCATAATTGAGATTAACATCTGATTTAGTGCTCAGCAACAATAAAAGCAACTTCATAGTACAAAGGTTCTCCTAAAAATCAGCACTTCTGTCTGAGTTAGTTTGGGCAGCAAAGGCACTGCTGGAACTATTAAAACAAAATTTGACCTGCACCATTCACCACAAATGCTGGTGAAAAAAACATAACCATAAAAACTTTTTACAGTTCATTATTGTGCAGTGGCACTTCTACAGTAAAAAAAACCTCCTTTACTTAGTTACCTCCAGATTGTGCTCAAAGTGGCTGAGAGAGCCAGGTGGGTTTCTAGAGTGCAAGTCATCCAGGTAGTCTCTGTACGATTTCTCCTCTTTCCTCAGCAGGCTCTCCCGCGTCATCTCATAATTCCAGGACGGCCGTCGTGGGAAACCAAGGCCTGGCAGTGAATAATCAAGTGTTAGTGTGTCAAGCAGTGACCCACTCCATTAGCCTACTCTGCTCATGTTTGGTTTATTTTAGGATGAAGAAAGAATTAACACCAAAATGAATCAGACCTTTCTCTGAGGGGTAGATGTCATTGATGTCAACCTCAAGTTCTTTGTCTGAGACTTGTTGCAGCGCCTTTTCCCTGGCCAGCTTCTTCCTCTTCTCCACTTCCTCTTTACTCTCTTTCTCAAAGTGCAGTCGGAACCTAAAAAATAAGAAAACCCCCTGCTGAGCCTTTGTAAGACTGTCTGCTGTTATGAGCTAAAATTAATGATAAAAGTCCCTCTCCAGTGAAAAATATGCCACCTTCTTTTTCCTACACTTGAATGGTTGAACCTCATTATTTATAAATATATTATATGGGCATTTGTTTTATTCTGGGGGGGAAAAAAATAGGTCAACTATGTAACGTCCTACAGACTTAATTTAATTTAAACTAATTTAGGATTAGAAGGTCACTCCCTACTTGTTCAAAGTTGTTTATTTTCCTTTTTTCCCCCTTCTCTCTTGTGGTATCTTCATTTTCTAATTTGTTGTATATTTATTGTTGTATATTTATAATAATTAAAAAAAATAAACAAAGAAAAAGACTGTATAGACAAAAGTATTGGGCACACCCCTTAATCTTTGAATTAAGGTGTTTTCAGTCCAGGCAAATTGATCACCAAACCATGTAGTCCATCTTTACAAACATTTGTTGTTACAAAAGGCTCACTGAATTCGAGCATAGTACCATAAAAGGATGCCACCATTACAACAAGTCAGTCTGGGAAATTTCTTCCCTCCTAGACATTCCACGATCAACTGTAGGTGGTATTATTTCAAAAGTGAAAGGGTTTAGGAACCACGACAACTAAGCCACAAAGTGGCAGACAAAGTAAAGTAACAGAATGGGCTCACTTAGTGCTGAGTGCGTAAAAGTCACTGACGTTCTGCTGACTCATTAACTGCAGCGTTCAAAACCTCCTCTGGCATTAACATCAGCACAAAAAATGTGTACGAGGGGCTTCGTGACATGGGCTTCCATGGCTGAACAGCTCCTGCTGAGTGTCAGTGGGTATTAAATACTTTTAATGTGTGTACGGAAAAGCAACAAATTCAACATTCTGAATTTTCTCTTTGTTTACTGACAATTTGGCTTCAAAACCGATCCTGATTGAGTAATCAGCATAAAAAGGAGGTTTTAAAGCTTCAATTCTACAGTGAACATTAAGAATGGGCTTGAAGCGTGAGACAGTTTGTGTCCAGCAGTTAAAATTGTGAAATTAACAAAGCCTCCTTTTTGTTGTATTTTTCTATTTTATTTTTATAATCAGAATGAGATTAATTACATTTTGACTGCAAATCATGTCCAAAACAAATTACTTTTTTTTTTTTTTTATTTAATACATGTGAATCTATCTTTCTTCTATGTATCTTATCCAAATGTAGCTGCTTCCTGCTTAAGCATCTTTTTTAAGTGCCACTTCAAGCGCAGGATGTTGGATTTCGCTCAGTGTCACAGAACAAGAATCTAAAATCTTTTACAGTGCTGTACTCTTATAACTTACCTATTAGGGTCATATCTTCCTTCTCTGTTGAAGGGCTGCTGATTTATTCTTCTAATATCAGTGGTCTCGCTGTCTGAGGTATCTGACTGCCGCTCTCCTCCTCGCTCCACACTGGCATTGCGACTGCTCGGCCCAGAGCCTGTGTCACCTGGAAGACCACAAACCAATACAAAGAAATTTTCTTTGAACTTATCTGTGCTTATTAACAGGTTTTTTTTGGTTTATTTCGGTTGAAATGTTAAGTGCTTCCAGGGATAAATTAATTTGAACATCATAATGTTTATGAAATTCACATTTCAAATTCACATCCAACTATACTGACCTCTTGATTATTTAATGGAGTGTACAATAAATCCATAATCTCCTCCTGCACTGCAGAATTCATTGACTACGGTGTGTGGATGACCTGACCTTGGTAGAAAAGACTTTCAGTGTATTTCTTAAGGTGTTTATTGTTTACAGTAAGCACTTGAGTATAAACTTTGCTATGAAAACTAATACTTTTCTTGTTAATCACACTTTAAGTGGACTCAGCAACACCTAAAGGAAAGGAAGGATTTTTCAGAAAGTGCCTAGTTGGAACATGCCTAGTTTTGACATGTTATATCACATTTTATGGCTTCCTTGATGGAAACTAAACCACGATATCACACAAACACGTTTTTTTATTACTTGAAACATAGCGAGCACATGGAAAATCTTAAACCCAACATGCTATTAGTGGTAATAAACTGACCTATTGACAGCACCACGCTCCAAGACCCCTGTTAATGTGGCTCTGTCTCTAGTAGTTTCTATGGTTAAACAAAAAGCACACGGCTTTGCATTATTTAACACATTTAACGCAAGTCTGTGCGCTAATTTCAGGTACTTGCCAAGTCCGAAGGCAAAGTTATACCACACTGCTTCTTATTGACTATTAGCTGAAACAAGCACAAGCTTCAGTTTACGGGCTAAATGAGTGATTTGATAATCAACTTAAGAACCCCGACAACATGCAGACACAGAGTGATTGCAGTTAAACTCAGCTATGGAGCACGGACCGTTAGCAAACTGCTAAGCCTAGCATGCTAACGGCAAAATACTGTTACCTCTCTTTCTCTCCCGTTTGACTTGTAGCTGTTTCTTCTTTTGTTTGTTGCTAAATGGCTTTTTCCGGGGCATAGTTTAAAAAAAACAAACAAAACGATTAATATATTTATATATAAAGAAAGCTATGCAGTATGTTTTGCTGCGTAAAGCTTCTCACACAGCTTTCTTATTGGCGTTATTTACATGGGTGAAGTTTCTCGACTCACACACTTTTCAGTGACGCCATATCCACTGCAGACTGCGGAGAATGACGGAAGAAACCAATTTTAGGTGTTGAAAACCGATCAATTTGTGCATTTATGAGGCTTTATTTAAATCTCATATTACGATTACACTTCACACGATTAAACATCTTTACTTTGTGTATCATTACGTAGAAATATAATCTAAAAATATCCGACAAATAGATCACGACACCCCCGTGCTCTTATGGTACAGTCCACTTTTGTAAACACCTCGCAAATTTGCACATTCCAGCAAATATACCTGATCCGTGGGCATGATTGCCATAAAATAAACATCATTATTTATTTTTAAGAAAAATAAAGACTATGTGAAAGGAATTGGGAAAAAAGGATAAAAACTTAAAGTTCCCCCATAAAGCAATTATAGCATATAAGAAAATAATTAAAAAGGCAATAAAGTAGAAAAAATTAAAAAAGAAGTAATCACTTAGAGGGTTTTATTTTTATTATAAGCAGAAAAAAAATCTCATGAGTCATTATGTCTATGAATAAGTGTTATAAATGTTGTTACTATGGAAGTATAATAGCAGAAGCACATTTGGATAACACTACTTTGAGGACATACATACAAAGCAGTACAACTGGATTACATTAGACATGAACAGGCTCATCACTCTCTCTCACAGGTTATGTGAAGGCCTGCAAATCGATTTAAATACATTATTTGTTTTACCATATCCTTTAAGCACGCAATCATACTTTATAAACTGGTAGGATATAACTTTATATATGTGATTGCTATTTTTTCTTTCCAGAAAAAAAAGGATCACAAGCATCCGTTGTTATAACTTCGCAGAGTTAATAACGCTGATTTAAAAACTGAAAGTTTCTGTATGAAAGTATAAAAAAATACTTTCATAGTTAACTACCAATTTCATTAAAAGGAAGTCAATAATTTTTGATGGCCACAGTTGTATCTGTAGGGAAGAGCAGGAGGTGTTAATAGTAAAGTGAAGCATCTCTTAGATGCTTCCTATTATAAAACCATCACTGTGATGGACTGAAACATACTTTATTGCAGTCTTTACATGCATGTCAGACTGGACAGCTAAGCAAACAAATCAAACAAGGCAAAAAAGAAAAAAAAAAAGAGATAAAACTTAAAAAAATAAAACTAAAATTACAGTTTTCAGTTTATTGTTTCATGGTATTGTTTCTCCTGTCTGCCTCAAAAAAAAAAAAATCATTCAGGCACAGTCATTTGTTCCAAAGTTTCTGCATCATCTTAGTATTGCTTTAATTTTTCCACTCTTCATCCTCCATCTCTTGTTATCATGAATACATTTTAGCTTCCCAACCTCCCACTCTCCCTCCTTTCATCTTCTCTAAGAGTTGAGGTGCTCCACTTGGATGGTGGATGCTGACACAGTGAGACAGAGGTCCTTGTGGGTACTAATGTCCGCCACACTGACTGGCTTGTACTGGATGTCGTTGGCAGACACCGTCTTGTATTGATGGAGGTCAAACGGACAGGAGATGGGTTCTGTCTGAGGGTAGTTGCTCTGGCTCTGTCCTTGCTGGCCCCTGCCTGCCGCACCACTCCCAGCTCCTCCGGGTCGGCTCGATGCTCCATCTGCACTCTCTACCCGGCTCTGAGCTCCAGCCTGGCCCTGGGCCTGGCTTTGGTTCTGTTGTGCCGGCTGTGCTGCCATGACTGCTGATGCAGTCAACTGGTCTGGGTTGTGTTTCTCCATGTGTTTCACCAGATACGTCTCCTGAGATGAAGGGAGGATAGGTAGAGGGGAAACAGTGGAGACATGACTACACGGTGTAAAGTAGCTGCCAGGTGTCTGATGCCAGTGAGGCGATTCATAGTGTTGCATGTAGTAATGCTCTTCAGAAATGGACATTTGTCTTACTGAAGTGTAAGTGCGGTTGCAGAGACCACACGAGTAGATCCGGGCATGTTTGACAGTGTGTGTGGACATGTGCACCTCCAGGCTCGCTGCATCTATGTATCCTTTATTGCAGTTGGGGCACTTGTAGGGCTTGTCTTTGTTGTGTTGACGCCGGTGAGACTAGGGGAAAAAATTGTTATTTGTGGGAAAAAAAAGGGCATAAAAATACAGTGAAATGTTTTGAGAGTTAGTTAATACCCAAACACTCCATGCATAAGAACAGAACCAAACTCATTCACACCTGTAAATTTGAGAGTTGCGTGAAGGATTTCTCACAGCCTGGGTGACTGCACTTGTATGGCCGATCTCCGGTATGAATCCTGAATAAAACACAAAAACGCACACATGTACAAACACAGGCGCCTATCACTTTCAGGGTGACCTAACCTGACCGCAGGGAGATGAGAAACCCTAGAGGAGTGGGTGATTTACCTGCTGTGCTGCTGAAGGTGACTCAGCTGTCTGAAGGACTTTTCGCAGTAGGAACAGGTGTAGGGTTTCACTCCGGTGTGGATGCGGATATGTTGGGCCAGGTAACTAGAGTTGGCAAATGACTTGGTACAGTGGGGACACTTGTGGGGCTTTGCATCTGTGTGGTTCCTGATGAGAGCAGACAAGATGGTAAAAGAGAGAAATGAAAACAAAACTGTAAGGATAAACTGAAGAAAAAAAAAACAACTCATTTTAAGATAATACTCTTAATTTATCATTTCAGGGAAAAACATCTCAAAAATGTAAATTAAAGCTTGCAGCGATGAAGCACAGAGCAATGAAACATTTGGAAATTCTGAAGAAACCTCCCCCACAAAATACGCTATTCTGATTTCGGCCGTCAGTAATTACAAAATTCACACGAACATCCAACAACATTAATAATTTTATCTGTCTGGACCAACTCGATTAGATGCTTAAGATTTAAACACAAGAGATTATATTAAAGGGGACCCATTATGTTATGTAGTTTTCAGCTACTACTGAATTTAACATGAGTAGCTTTTCAAGCCTTACAGTCCAAAAATCACTGAGTCTGTTACTGCCCCCTGATGCAGCCCCTCAGCTGTCTGAAACAAGCCGTTTTATCTCCTTCTCTCTCCCCTTAAGTCAATTTTCTCCATCAGACAGAAGGTCTGAACAGCAGGTGGGTGGGGAATATATGCTCCTAGCCAGAGCTGTGTCCCTGAGGTGACCACTTTATGGATATTGACTCTCACTGATATCATACAGAGCTAAGAGTTGAACAAAATATCTACAACTAAGAGAACAGTCTAAAAGCTGTGTTTTTGCCTCAGAGAAATTACCTGTATACACGCTGACTTGTTTAATATGAAAATCCTCAATTTTAATGGTATACATATGCCAGAAAATAAGAAAAAGCAATAATAGGTCCCCTTTAAAACAATAAAATAATAAATACTAAAACGTTTTACAAATGTATCAGTTTATCATGCTTCCAGAAATGATGGAAAATTGATCGGAGCACGGCCCAAAAAAAAAAAGATAAAACAAACATGATAACAGAGCATGAAAGCAAAGCATGGCAGAACATCACTATTGAGTGGAAAAGGTGAGAAAAGCACTGACAAAGATATGAACCATCAAATCAATAACGCAAAGGGCTGTACAATGGTAAAGAGCAACAATACTGTCAACTTTATTTTTTAGAAGTGTACTTTGAAATATTTGAAATAGGTATGTGTGTGTCTATGGAAGAAGCAGTGTCGGTGGACATGACAGCACATGCAGACAGAAGAAACACGAACAGAAGGTGCAGTGCAAATAGAAGCAAGACCTGCACAAACACAGCAAAGACAAAAACAAAGACAGGGAAAAAAAAAAAAAAGAAAGAAAATTTTTTTTACGGCCAAAGGCCAGACTTCAAAGGTGTCATCTGAATTTTAATATGCTGAAAAGGTCACTGGATGGAACTGGCAACATGCAAGCCAACATCCACAAGGCAATGTAATATGGTCTGCACTTCACTGTCTTCACCAGGATGGAGAAGAACATAGGAGGGGTCTTAGCAGGACAAGTTAAGAGAACAGGGAATATGGTATGGGGTGGGTAATGGGGTTGGGGGGTCTGTAGTACCGTGAGTGCTGCTGTAAGTGACTGAGCTGCCTGAAAGATTTCTGGCAGTAGGAGCAGGTGTAAGGCTTGGCCCCACTGTGGATGCGGATGTGCTGGGCCAGGTAGCTGGAGTTGGCGAATGACTTGGCGCAGTGAGGACACTTGTGAGGTTTGGCCTCTGTGTGCGACTTGGAGTGGATCTGCATGTCAGACTTACTGAAGAAGGTCGCCGCACACATCCGGCACCTACAGGCGTAGAGACAGAGAAATGGAAGGACGGGATGGAAGTACAAGGAGGAGGAAGAAGAGGGAGATGTACAAGAGGAGGAGAAAAAAAAAAAAAAAAGAGGAAGAGAAGGACACAGAAGTGAGATCACAGCTCAAAGAGCATGCTATATAAGTACAAAGGGGATAGTAGAAGACAGGTTTGTGTCCAGTGTGCGCAGACGGAGAGAGCATCTACAAAGCATGTATTTGTTTTCTCAAATACATTTTTAGTAAAGAATTAGGCATCCATCACAAAGCCGGTGTGTTCAGCCACAACATGCAGTGAAGAGTGTTTGTCTGAGGAGTTGGCGTGTCAGACGCTAATATCCAGCACTGCCAAGGTCATCTACAAAAGCTGAAAATCTCAATGCTAATTTCCAAAAGTGAACAGAGAAACAAATGTAAGCATATTTCACAGCCAGAGCAAGAACAAATGGAGATGAGCAGCACGTATTTAAAATAAATAAATAAACAAATAAATACCTGTATGTTTTCGTGCTATCTTTCGAGCCATGGTCTTCGTCTTCATTTGAGAGATCATATGGATCCCTAGCATGATGCTGCAAAGTTGTCACCTATTGATAATTAAATTAAAATTGATTTAATTAGCAGTTTATTGCATCACTCTTCCTTTTGCACATCTGCAGGTGTTCTCTTACCTGGCCACCTGGCGTCAGATGAGCCAGTATTACAGTTTCATTTCCCGGCACACCCAGAGGACCAACCCGAGACACTGCGGTCTTCTTCTTTCTCCCTCGTTTGGAGGGCGCTGGCATCACAACCACATGTGAATTCCCGTCCGCTTCTTTTTTGTCTATGAGAAGATCGAAAGTCACAGGTTAAGATGATGGAACAGAGTTTTGAAAGCAGAAGGTGGAACAAGTTTGTAATAATCCCATATTTAAATACCATTTACATAATGGTCTGTAGGTGCACTGACATCAAACTGAAAACCAGAAGATGCTGATGGAAGTCTAATGTGTTTTGGTATAATCGACATGTGAATACGTTTGGACAGCATCAGACACATGATCAAAATCGATGTGCTTCTTTTATAAATATGTGCACACTTCATACTGAAAATCTGTATTTATGTTTGCTTTCTAAAAGCAAAGAACAATAATTTATAAACAGTTTGAAACAGCATCTGTTGTACCAGAAGACATAAATTTACTTGAAGGGACAGAACCATAAGTTACTGACACAGGCTGGGTAACAAAATAGTTTATTAGCAGGTAGTTTTCTGGTTTTGTTACTCTTCAGATCACTGTGCTTTGTGGACAAGGGCACAGATGTGTTCATAGCTCAGAGATGTAATTAACGAATAGCCTGAACAAAGTCTAACTTAGCACTGCAAAAAAGACTCTCAGTCAAGTTTGATCATGTTCCAAGTCATCAAGTCAGCATTAAATGCTTCAGAAATTTTTGTCTCCTGAGTTTTTACTGTAAGAATTTTCTTTTTCTAGTCTCAATAATTCCATAAGAAAACTTATGAATGCCCCCAAAAGCCAAAAGTTTCACAAAAGAGGGATTCAGTCAGTCATTAGTCATATTAAACCTGGTTTATGCTCATCATAGTGACCCTCATGAACAGTGCCATGTGCCACAAGTGCTAAAAGCACAAGGCGTGTTAGGTGTTGTTTCAGTTTGTTGTGCACCTCACAATTTTTGCAACCCGTGTGCACAGCATAGCTGAGAAGCTGTGAAGACACAAGAATAAGAATCCTTTATTGTCATTACGTGTTCACACAACGAAATTTCGTTTGGTAGCTCTCGGCACAGAAGAGAATGGGCCCTTAGCACACCCTTCGACATACATATATATATACTGTACATACATATATACGACTGTGCTGGTCTCAGTGATATATACTGAAGCTCAGACATTCTCAGATTACAAAGAAGAAGATGCTGCAACACCTACAAAGTGAGACTTTCCAGAGAAATCTCTGTGATTTCTTAGCTTCTTCTTTCTAATTCTTCTACTCATGTACCAGCACCGATGAAGAGTTGCTGCACCTATTATCTAGGAGAGGACTTCAGCGAGTACGGTGCACACTGAAGCACCAGTACGTAACGACCATGGGGCTGCAGCGGCGTCACAGTCGGCACACACCAAAACCAATAAGGTGACCATAAACCAGGCTTTACACAATACCCAGAGTTCTGAATCATAGTACATCTATTACACTGTTTGATCCACCCATATAAGTTTTAATCATTTACATAGTAACAATATTGTACTTCTAAGAAACAAGTTAGCCAGTTAGCCAGTGTGTGTATACAATAACAAGCTCTTCACCTGAAGAATGGAGCGCTGAAACAATCATGGTTGTTGCTGGATGGCCGGACACAAACGACTGAGAGGAGGTTGGAGAGACTAGAGTTCCCTGAGGAGTCGTGATCACCAGACCAGCTGCAGAGAAAGAGACAAGAGCAGAGATGAGAAATTGTCTAAGATGAGCGGTGTCACTGAGGTTGAGGACTTAAATTTACAGCTTCAAAAACATGTTACCAAAGGCATTTTTTTAAACTATAATCTGCATCTCCAAGTGTAACAATAGCACCACAAAGTAGAATGTTTGTAATACAGCACTAAAGTTTTCTCAGTTGAGGAAAACCTTGAATTAAAATGCTCAGATCTTCATTTTACCCCCATTTTCTCTTTTTACAAAGTTTGTTCTCATAACCTAAATAATTTAACACACTGCTGTTACGTTATACTTCAAAAAAACTGAACGTATGGGATCTAAATACGGCCTTAATATTTGGTGTTTGAGTGTTTTTAACTCATTCTCCAAGCATGTCGACTCTTTCAACCTCAAAACTGAGAAAGAGACGCTCAAAGGTTTCTAAACACAGAAACAAGCCCACCTGCTGTCATGATGCCTGTGGAGGGGACAGGCAACACTGTGATGTTCTGGGTGCTGTGCGGAGGGTGGAGGTGCGCCACACTACCAGCCTGGCCTCCTCCATCTGTCTTGGCCCCAGGCGTGGGGATGGTGAGAAGAGTCGTCTGGTAGTGAGATGCAGAGGAAGCAGAGAAGGAAGCGCTTTTTTCCTGTTGCTCTTTTACTTTGTTTAGGAACATGGCATTCTCAATCTGTCAGGAGAAAGCAGATTTTTCTTTGAAGGAAACATTCTCTCCCGGTCATCAACTAATTGAACAGTAAATTCTTTTGTAGCCTAACCTGTCCGGGCATAGTGGGGACTGGAGACCAGAAATATGACGAATTAAAATGAGAGTCTTCCATCATTTCTGCAACGAC
Source organism: Etia nguti (assembly GCA_015106755.1). Classification (NCBI taxonomy): domain Eukaryota; kingdom Metazoa; phylum Chordata; class Actinopteri; order Cichliformes; family Cichlidae; genus Etia; species Etia nguti. Next base: position 35,373 of record VUQG01046148.1, read on the forward strand.
ACAAAAGCAGCAAGATTTAAAAACTTTACATCACAACTGTCCAAACACTAGGATTCATTTAGTTGAATGAAATTAAAATGAGCTAAATGTATCTTATATAAAACATACAGTCTAACTTTAGAGTTATTTTGGAAGCTGAAGTTTGTAATAATGGTACATGCATTGTGCCATATTACATTTAGTCCGACCTCATTAAAACACTCAAAGTAGGAGGGAGGAAAAACCTTTCAGTAATGAGAAACTTCAGTGGGTTCAAATGCTAAAAATGACAATAAAGCTGAAGCAGAACATCCATCGATAAAACCATTTTAACAGAAAATTATTTTTTTTAGCTTTAGGATTCACTGGATAGCTTATTAATTCAAAAGCATTGGTTTGAGTTAGGTGTACCTAATTAAGTGGCAGTGGAGCCTGTTCCCCTCACAGGTGCTTGTGTACATTAGGACTACAAAAAAACGAAACAAAACAAAAAAGACATTTCTACCAGAGTATTTAAAAATTGTAGTGAAATGCTCATGCTGTGTGTTTCCATGCAGTCTAATGAGAAAGACCTTAATGAAATGTTTCCCACAGCAAAGAGCATGTACTACCTAATTCTCCTGCAGATCAATGACAAGACAAACACCGGATCAATGCATTACTATTTTAAGGGCTCACCCACTACAAGGATTTCCTGTTAGGAGGCCTCTGGGCAAAAAAGGAAAAAAAAATGTAGTAATGGTTCGTCAACCCTCTCAGTTCATTTGTGCACCTTATTCCTAAAATATGACATCCTGAGTGCTTACTGCACACTGCGGAGCACCAATTAATTTGAGAACATAGACCTTGTTAGCAAAACCAAGAGAAATAATGAAAACCATAAATCTAAATCTTGACATTCTTCAAGATGGGGATCAGGTAATAAGGTTGGACCTAAAGAGCGTCGGCATGTCAGTCGCTTCACTTTAGTGGCAGGTGTAAAGCAGACAAAGTTTGGCGACGCAGCACACGTTGTTGTGACATGTTTTAGAATAAAAAGCAAAGACTGTTTCACTTCTAACCCAAGTGCACCAACAAGCCAAACCAGGACACTGAAACTAAAGTAGAGAAATGAAATTAATGTAATTCTGGCTCCTAAAAGCAAAACAAAACAATCCTCCAAAAATCAATAAGAGGCAAAATTATTTTAAAGAAACTCACAGCAAATGACTGAAGAGTCTGAAGGGGTGCTTAACTCAGTTGTAATGCAAAAGTGGCCTCTGCAGTGGTGCACATCTGATAATTAGCACGATACAGGTTATAGCACTGTGGTGATGCTTTTTTTTTTACTTTGTTTGTTTTATTCTCACTTGTAACCAGGTTTGATTCAGTTATCCTGTGTGAAGCACTGTGGTCACTTTAACTATGCTGATATGGCCTCAGGGTCAAAATCAACCCTGAATGAGGCCAATGTGGAGTTTATAACTTACACTTCTGCTTTTTTTCCTTTGTTATATGAAATATTTCTACTGTAAGAAAACCTGGTGGACAGGGTGTTTTCTAGTTCAAGAAAAAACAAAACTACAGTTAAGAGCTGAGTATATTATTGAGTAGAAATACATGCACTGTGTTGTCATTTCCCACTGTTGGTTTTCTTTTGGCTCTGGCTAAAACTTTTGTGGGCACTAAATAAAAGACCCAGTTAATCAGATTACTACACACTAACTCCCCAGTGTGAGGGTGGATTTTTCTTTTAAAGGGTCCCTGAAGGTGTGGGTCTCTTGCGGAAGCACTAGGCTCAGTCCTGTGACATCTTATTGCTACAGATACAGTTTAAAAAAGGAAAAGTAGAAAGGGGGAAAAATATTCTGTTTTTCTTAATTATTGAGATAATTATGTCGCAAAACTTTTCATTAACAGAAGAAAATGTGCTGTTGCTCAGACTGAAAATCCCAAAAGAGCCTCTGTTGATTTGAAGCTTCATTTCATAAGCATTAGTGTTTATTTAAGCTTCATTTAATACAATTTTCTTCAGGTTCAGGTCTGAGCCATTGGGAGATGCTGGTGTCTATGAGTAATATAGATGGTACTGTAATACACCGCTTATCAGCTTGATATTACATTGTTTCTCCAGGATCTTTAGCATACAAGACAATCCATGAACATGTGGGTATCACCCAATTTTTCTAACTTAAAAGCAAATAAAACTGTACCGCATCACTGTTTTCATGAAATAAAGTTTAATATTATAGAGGCTACTGGGGGGATTTTAAGAGATGTCATTAATTCAGAAAAGCTGGACTTTTTTGTCAGATTAATGTGTTACATTTCTGAGATAGTTGGTACAAATATATGATAAGAAAAGCAAAAATAGCATGTTGGTCTCATGGATCAGTCATTACAGATATTTCAATTAGCTTTTACTTTTGTCTTATTTTGTTGTTGTTTTATTGTTCATTAATTTCCATATTAAGTTTGCTGGTTTCATTTTAGTTTCTATTGTTTGAAAATGTTTAGTAATGTTTTGTTCTTTTTATCTATTAGATTACAAGGGATATTTGTATAGGGCAGAATTTTAGAAGCTCAAATCAATAAAAACACTTGACTAAATGTGTGCACAGATATCCCGCCCATACTGAATGTGTTGACAATTGAAACGTATTAGAAAAGACTAAAACGGAAGACTTGTAATTTCTATTTGTATTTCACTTAGTTTATTAAGGACGAAATACTGTTTAGTGTACTTTTTCTTTTTTGTCTTGTTGAGAATTTGTGTTACTTTTTTATTATTTCCGTGTAACTAACATGTATTGTCACACCCACTTTTAGTTTTTGGTTTGGTTGCCTATTATAACCTTGTCTGGGTTCAAGTGTTTGGCTCCATACAGCTGTGATTCCATAACTGCAGCTCTGATTAAGCGTCCAGATGTGTTAAAAAATCACTATTAAATAATATGAGGTTAAACTTTCCTGACCGCTTTCCTACATTTCAGTATTTAGCGGCATTAAAAAAGATCCACATCCAGCTATTTAGCTTTAAGTTGGCTCTGCGGAATAAAGTCGGCTTAAAAGAACTACAAAAACATGAACTTTTATAAAACGCCACACATCGGAACAATGTAAGGCGCAGATCTACAGCAGGTCTCCATTTGGCCTCCCTGCATCCTGCAGTTATTCAGGCCCGACGTGCTGATTAACATACATTTAGCAGACACACAGTGTGAGCCTGTGCTGCCTTCCTGCTCGGGAAAAAAAATAAACGCAAAGCAATGAAAAAAACCAAAAGCATAAAAAAAACTGAAGCGAAGAAAAAAAATAGACCATCCTCACAGACTTCCGGCTGTGGGGACGGGTGGAGAGGCGGCAGCAGAGTCGACCGAATCTATCAAAATTTACTACCGACTGCGTGGAGAAGAGTGGCGTTTACCGGAGCTGACGACTCCGGTTTCCTCCGCGAAGCTCCAGCAGGCCGGGATAGTTTGGACACAGTTTCCAAATCTGTCCAAATTCCAGTGAATCAGTGAAGTTTCCCCCCCTCCTCCTCTTTTTTTTTCTCTCGCTCTCCTTTTTTTTTTTTTTCGTTTTTTTTCCCCTCCGGTGAGCCAGTCGCTTCGTCTGAGCTTCACTTCCTCCTGATAAGGTCGTCAGACAAAAGAAGTGTGTGCAGTGACGTCACTTCCGCTTTCTGACAGGCAGTTAATTTAAAAAATCTAAAAAGTCCGCGATCAGCTGGTCTGTGTTTTTTAAGTTGTAGTAGTGGTAGTAGTAAAATAAATAAATAAATAATTATTTAACTGTATCGCATGCCAGCTTTTACTTTCGAAGTGGATAAGGCCCCAGTGGTGCGTTTACTTGTGGTCAGAAATATAAATGAAGTCAGTACTGTCAGGGGTGTCCAACACTCGACCCGCGGGCCAGAACCGGCCTGCCAAAGGAATGTTTTTCGGGTTTTTTTTGTGGGGCACTAGACTCAAATGACTTTGTTATTTCATTATTAAACAACATACACACATGATTACTTTACTTTGTCACTCTTCCTGGGGACCAGAACCAGTGTCGAGCAAAAGGGGATCTCCTGACAAAAAGTAATTTCTAGTATTTAAACTGTTGTAAATGAGTTGTTGGCCTATAATCTGTCAAACATATCTCTCATGAATGATATCAACTCATTTTGAGCCAGGTAGAACATAAGAGATGCCAAAGAGATTTTAATTTATCCTTTGTGTATCCAGGTAAGAGTCACTGACATTAAAAAAAGGCCCTTTTTCAGGAGAGAGCTGGCCAAGAGGGCAGCAAACATTTAAAAAGCTATATTATCACAGTTCACTAAAGATATTTTGAGTGGCCATAAAGGACAGTCTAATAATAAAAATAAATAAAATGAGGCAAGCTCAATGCTGCCCCCTCAACAGCCAACACAGCAAATTCAACAACTGGTGCAGATGCTCCAAGCTATGATTAACCAAATAATTAACATCTGTGTTGGTTGTTACTACAAGAACTTGTTATCGATGTGGGTATTTAATATTTTACTTATAGTTTTAAAAGCATGTCGGTAGAATTCAGCTGAGGTGACACAGTGACCTTTTTCCCCCAAGGCCAGTCCATAACGCCAAAAGTTTTGTTCCCAAAAGGTTATTTTTAAAGGTAATGTTCCCTAAAATTATTCTTCCAAATTATTACCTTTCTGAATTATTTATCAATAACATTTTTATAACATTGCTAGTGGCACTAAAACCCCCCCACATTTAATTATTTGTTCTTATTAATTTCTGTCTCTCTTCCAAAGTGTGTCTTTTGTCCTGTATCCTCCCTCTCACTCCCAATCGATCAAGGCAGATGGGTGCCCCTCCCTGAGCCTGGTCCTGGTATAGATTTCTTCCTGTTAAAAGAGATTTTTTCCTTCCCACTGTCACCAAGTGCATATTTAAAGTGCGTCATCTGATTGTTGGGGTTTTCTCTGTATCATTTTAGGGTCTTTACTCAACAATATAAAGCCCCTTCAGATGACTGCTGATATGATTTGGTGATATATATATATATATAAAACGGAATTGAATTGAAATGTTACCAGAGGGATGTTTCATTAGTAAAAGGTTTATCAACATGTTTTTAAAATGAACCAACTGAGTTGTTTTTTTTTGCAAGAGTTCTGGTATACCTGGATACTCTCTCAGTATTAAGAGAGCTTTAAAGAAATCTCTGGTTATTCAAGAAATCTTGACAGCTCTGTTTTGAGAAATGGTTATTGGAGGAATCTCATGGAAGCACTGATTTATCAGATTATTTTTTTTTAATTATTTTTGAGATAATAACACACATTTTTGACTTAGCTCTGAAACAAAAAAAGAAAAGAAAATACAGCGGAAAATACAGCCTTGAAGCAAGAAGCTCAGACATATTACCATGTGCACTACTGTGTAGCTACTTTTGGCTACTCCTTTATTCACAAAGGGTCGCCACAGTAGGTAGCTCCACATGTTTGATTTGGCAGGTTGTTTTTTACACTGAATGCCTTTCCATACACAAGCTCAAAGAGATTTGTGTCTCTGTGTCTCCTGGATTCAAACCAGGAATGTTTCACTCATTAGACGAATGTGTAAGCAACTACACTATGGAACTGTCCTTGGTAAATATACAAAATCTGTCGCTTCAAGCCTCTGAAAACAGCTTAAAATGTTGCATTGACAATGTTTTTTTTTTATTTACTGTTACCATGCAATACTGGGTAAGATTGCTTATGAATAAAATTATACCCCAGTTAGCAGTGAACGATCCAACAACTTTGCCAAATGTTCTTCTCTAAAACATTCCCACAGACATAATTACAACCTGTAGGATAACATTCATAAATGTCTTGTTTTGTCCAATTAATATTTCCAAACCCAACTATATTCCATCAAATTTTAAAAGTCTGACATGTGTGAGCATACCAAAGACTATCAGCAAGAAATAAAAAACCATCATAGTGTTCACTTGAAAAAAAGCCTTATAGTGTTAGACGTTGGTGATTATCAGAACTTTTAATGAGTATGTCTCAGTTGTCACTCTGTAAAACAGAAATAAATACATATATGAAACTATAGACATGTAAAAAAAACTTTAAAATGCTGCTAATTCCCATGAAAATACTGCAAATAAAACTGTTTTTAAAAACAGCCTTTAGTTTTTAGTTCAAATTATTTTTTATTAAAGTCCCAGCGTTATTGCTTTAAAAGTTAATTTCCAAACTAACTTGTTGTCTTTTTCTAAATACCCATTTGTTCACTTAATGTTTTCCCCTTAATTTACTCTCTTACTTTAGCCATTTTATGTTGCAAATATTTTAATGAATCTTCTGTACGTGACCTCCTCCAGCTTTTAGTGGATACTGCAGAGGTCCACGCAGCAGGGGTCCAACTTGGACTAGACATACCATCTAACTTGGTCCAACTTGGACAGGCCCAGTGGCCAATAATGGTTATGGGCCATTGGGCCTCTGGATTACTGATTTGCCCCACTGGCCCCTATTTCTGTTTTAGGTCTGTGGGATTTGGAGGCTAAAAAGAACCAGGAAGACTAAAATCTGCCAGCTTCTGCAGGCCAACCAATGCCACCTGTTATCATTGTGCTCACTACGACATTGCAGCTCACTGTAATAATACAAGAACAGTAAAGATCCTTCCTAAGAATGTTTAAAGAACTTTCATAGCTTTTGGATAAATGCATAAAAATCTTCAAAATTTCATGATTTTAAAAAAGTGAATATCTGGTAACATTTGCAACCAATATGATGCTCACAGGAAATATTTTTTACCTTCTTTCCTAAACTTTATAGTCATCTTGTAACTCATTTTTTTTAACACTGATGTTGGATCACGAGGAGGACCACAAATCAAGACTTTTTACACCACAGAATGAAAATGGAAAAGTCCTTTAACAAAGTGAACACCATACAACAAAGGTGTCAAAGTCATTTTAGTGCGTGGGCCACATAAAGTTGCCATTGTTTGAACTTAAGCAGGTTGAACCACTAAACCATTTTCAAAATAATCAGTTTTTCTTTGAATGTAAAAAGAAAAAATGTTTTTCTTGTTTAGTATCTATAAAACTAATAATTCTGTGTATACACCAGCTGGAATTGTGATTTTTGTAATACATATATATATATCGTAGTATAAGAAACAAATTTATTACCCAAGATAAAACAGACAGATCTTTCACTTCTCTGGCAAATGCCAATGAAGATGCATAGTGCTGGTCTGTGAGCACAGGTGAAACATGCACATGACTAGTCCGCTGGAGGTCATTCTGTAGGGCTCTGTCAGTGCTCCTCCTGTTCCTTTTCACACGAAGGAGCAGATACCAGACCTGCTGGTGGGTTAATGCCCTTCTATGGTTCTATGGCTTCTACCACTCTTGAGACTGTGAGGAGGTGGACTACCTCTGCAACCTGACTGGCCTGCAGACATTGTCTCATGCATTAATGACAAGCACACTAGGAAAAAGCAAAATAGAAAAAAAAGAAAAAGAAAAATAGTACACAAACTGAAGGAGAGAGCAATGAGCTACGGTCACCACATGCAAAAGGAGTCTGTTGTGGGGAGTGCTGTGCCGTGCTGTAGTGTGCTGGAGCAGCAGACTGTGGGAAGTGGATAACAACAGAGTCAGTAAACTGATTTGTAAGGCCAGTAATGTTGTGTGTGTGGAGCCTGACTGTGTGACAGAGGTGTCAGGAAGGAGGATACTGTCTAGGTTATGGTCAATATTGGACAATCGGTCACAAGCACAAGTCATCTTGTGCTGGAGCGTGTTCACCAAAAGACTTATTCAACCACATGCACTACAGAATGTTACAGGAAATCATTCCTACCTCTGGCCATAAAACTTTACAGATTTTCCTTATCAAACATGGACTATTTTCACTTACAATATCCTATCTATACTCTGCATAGTATCATTTTAACTTTGGAATATTAAAATTAATATTGCACTTATTTGTTCTTATTTTTTATAGAGAGTTAACTTTTTCAATTGTTCATATTTATATTTAAAGTGACCAACCGTAACAAAACAATTTTTCACTGGGATTAATAAAGCATTTGGATAAAATGCATGCCCTTTTTGGGGGAGGGCTGTTTGTTGTTGCCTCTCCACTACACATGTTGTCACTTTCATTTGCACCAAAGCAGGTTAAAATGATCCACAGTGGTTAGTGCTTCCTAACTGGACAGATTGTTATCTCTGAATAATGAAGTTTAGCTGACTTTGTGTTTCCTTACATTTCTGATTGATTGATTTATTTTTAACCAGTGTCTTTCACTCGTCGGACGCTCAGAAATACAAGCTCTAGGGAGTACATTTGAATGCAGCACAGTTTTACCGCTCTGTCCTCCTGTTGTCATGGTGACCTTCAGGGCCTGGATTTTGATGAAGACCCTCACACAATTATATCATTTCGTGTATGTGAAACCGTACATACGCATTACAGTGTTTTTAAGTAAGAACATGGTGTACTTTTATTATTTATTAACGGGATTCAGCGCCTCTTTCTGAACTGGCCACATGATGGCGCTGTAAGGACAGTAATACACCTCTAACGTATCATCAACATCCGGCGACACGTCTCTGAGACACCCTGCTAAGCCTCTCGATGCATCTTTATTTATTTAAACCGCTTCAGACTCTTTATTTAAAGGAAATACTGTTTGTTTGACGCTTTCTTGCAACTTGAAAGCCAGTTTTAAAGTGTAGCTAACCGGGTTAGACAACGCCAATGGGGGAGGTGAGGAAGCTGCAGAAGAAGTTGAGACAGATTGAAAATCTGGAAATAAAAATCAATCTCACCCCAGAGGAAAGATTCAAGGTACAGAAACACTTCATTCGCCTTTCCCTCTTCATTACATCTCCGTGTAGCCTGTGTGTAAATCCTGAATAAATTTCCCTCAGGTGAAGCACGAGGTTATACCTGCAAGAGCAGCACAGACACACATTTAGCCTAAATTAAAAACATCAGATAGATATCGACCTGCTGACAGTCACTACAACAAAGCTGTCTATTCAATAGACCAAACAGTCAATGTAAGCATTAGAGGTTTGCCACGCAGTACAAGTCAGCTGCAAAAAGGTGTGAAGTAAGGCTTCTTAAAACTAACAGTGTTGGCATCGTAAAGCCAGTGATTAACATGCATTAATAATAACCGTGCAATGAATAATTTGACAGTTTTCGCCCCAGGAACAGCAGAAGATCACAGGTTGAACCGACTGCATCTGGAAAATATAATAATCAGAAACTTCAGAAAAGCCTTTGCGTGTTAAAGACCAGAATGTGAATGCAATAAGAGAGTGGCCGAGCCCCACAGCAGTGATTTCCATGTACTGAGCTGCCCCTGGTTCTGGCAGCAGGACTGTAAATGCATGCATGCATGGCGTGACGCACATTTCCAGCTGAAAGGCATTTGGCAGCGTTTTTCCCAAACATTTTGTGCATAAACAATGCAAGCCAAAATTTCAATTTCGAGACACACCTGTATTCATAGTTGTGGAAAATAGCTTGCACATCATCTGAAAAAGGATCGTTCTTCTTTTAATTATATATTCTCAGATGAAGGCACTTTTAAAAGCACACGTAAAGGATCTGGACCAAGCTTTAAACCTACAGTTTAGCTGGTTCCCTCAGTTTGAGGACCTTCATTCAATGTAAAACAAGCAGTACTTCCCACCTGACCCCCCTCAGAGCCAGCTGATTTGTTTTGTGCAATAACTTTAGTCTATTTAATGAAGCCATGAAAAGTTTTTACCTTCTTACTATATAAGCATTTTATGAGTTGCAGGGCCTGAGGCGGGCTAAAATTTGGAGCTTTTTCATTTTTATATAGAAACTGTCTCTATCTAAAACTATATATATAATAACATATTTAAAACTCCAGGTGTCACACTCTAAACCCAAACTTTGTACATCATAGTTTCAATTGCATGGCACCAGTTTAATCTCTGTGACATGGAGTAACATAAACAAGCAATGGCATCCTTCATGTTTGATTTGTTTTCTCATCATTCACTGGAGAAAACGTCAAACATTGCATGCTGGCTAAACCTTCAAGGGTCATATCAACATGTGGGATAGATGGCCAGTCAAAGCACGTGAAAACTGTAATATTTAACTGTGTTTAGATACCAGGTTCATCTCCATCATCTCGCTGTGATTCCCTCTGTGTCAAAGGCATTTTCTAATACAGTCACATTTCAGCACTTGCGAATGCAGCGTTTGGCTATGAAATGAAGAAACAACATTGGTACTGACATGTTTTGTATAATCAGATTCTGTATAATTTCTTGGCTTAAACCTGGCCTTTATGGTGTGACTATGCATATTTACAGCTGTAGTTAGGGTAAAAAGTCTTTGTTACCTTACATAACAGAAGTTTATGCATATCTGTCCATTTAAGAAACGAAAATGTATTTTAAGCTAAAATAAATGAGCCCCAATTAAGTAAAATATGGGTTATAATATTTTGTAGCAGTCTTGGTGAAAGGCCCAACCCTTTTCTGTGGGAGCCAGAATTATGTATATGCAGTAAAACCCTCTGGAAAGATATTGAAAAAAGGGTCCTGAATATATCTATTCTTTCTGAAAATGAAGTAGGACCTGGATCACAGAGGATCAGAGGATGATCTAAGATGAGCCAGCAGATTAGGAAACTACAAGTATCACAGCGACTGGATGCTTCCCGCCAGAGTTTTTTTTTTTTTAGCTTGCATCAGTTTAGTTTTTTTAAAGTTTCACTGTTAGTTTTAAGTATTATTGGATTTCGGGCGTATTTCAGAGGCAAGATTTAGGAAAATCAGTCTATGTATTACAATAAAAACAGATAATTTTTTAACCTCCTAGGACCTGGACGCCACATTTTGGGTTGTCTAGACCACAATACCAAATTTTGCTCTACAAGGGCCTGATATCTCTTACGAGGACATTATACTGCCACTGTTCTATCGAAATTTAAAACGAATGTCCTCATATGTGGATATCCGGCCCTTGTAGAGCAAAATCAGGTAAAAAGATAATTCTTTGTTTTGACATTCATCAGGTCCCAATCAGCCCAAATAGCAAAGAGAAATTAAAAATGCATGCCATGAAAGAGTTCGGGTCTTAGGAGGTTAAAGTAGTTGACTCACAGTCTTGTAGAGAACCAACATCTCAATAAAAATGTTCATCAAAGCCTTATCAGGGAAGTTGTGTGGTACTAAAGTGTGTTTTTTCACATCTAGTTTTAGCTTTTGGTCAGCTATAATGACCTAATGTCCCTCTAAAGTTTAATAAAGTGAGTGAAATGGACACGCCATCTTATGCCAAAAGAAAAATGGGACGAGCTTAACAGGGAATGAACCAATGAAATGCAACAGGATCAACCCTGACATATTTGATAGTGTCACTGAGAAAACCCAAATCACAAAGTCTAAAAAAGCAGCTGATTATGAGGAGGTCAGTCGGGAGCATTTACACTTTACATCATAAATAACTAACTAAAACATAAAGGTACTGTGAAACGGTGGCAATACAAACATGTTGTACAAATTAAATCAGTTCTTACTTATTTATAATGGATCGTCTCTCTATTATGTGATGCAACGACTTGACGGTGGATTTCTGCAGACTTGGGCGAAAAACATAAAAGAGTAGCAACATTTTCTCTGTAGTGTTGTTAAATTGCAGTTGTATTTAGAGGTTTTTAGTATTGCATCCTTTGCTTCACAGTGTAGTGGTTTACACACTCGCCCAACAAGTGAAAGATCCTCAGTTTGATCCCAGGAGACGCCAATCCCCTGGGGGTTACGTCAGCAAAGGCAGCCAGCATAAAAAAAACATCTGCAAAGCCACCTGCCGTGGCGACCCATTGTGAATAAGGAAGCAGCTGAAAGTGGCTTTATTGTGTCCTTAACTTAATGTGATAAAAGTTTAGATTAAAAACCAATACAGTTGTAAAATAGAAATGTCGCACTGACAAATAAGGAAAGATGATATCGACTTTATGTGCAGGAAAAGATTAAAACGGGTACAATTTCAAATTTAAAAAGGGCAAATTTAGGAGTAAATGCACATGCTACTTCTTCAGTCTTTTACAAATCCCCATACTAACCAGTTCAAACATCTCAGCTTGTTCCATAGGAGAAACCAGGAAGAGGAGGAGGTGCGTCTGACTTTATTTCGACTCTGCAAGCAAACATTCGTGGTTTAAACACATGTGTATTTAAACCAATCAGAGGAAGGAACGAGGCCAAGGAGAGATTCATTTATAAAAGCCTGCTTTAGTCTTTGGACATATACAGCTGGCTTCTTATCACTTTAGAGAACAGTGTTATGTGCAGTTTTCACAGCTAGTAATAAAAGGTAAAGCACAATGGTTTAGAGTATCCAACGTAGTGGGATTCTTTCATAAAGAGCAGATCAGTATAATCCAATAAAGGTGAAAAATGAAGTGTTACTTTGCCGTGTGGGAGAAGAAACTTAATTTTGATGTGCTTTCCTTGAGCATTACCATTTATTTCTCTACTTCGCTACATTTTAGAACAGCGGTGTCAAACTCATTTAAGTTCATAGGCCACTAGGAGCCTAGTTTGATCTCAGGTGGGCCCTACCAGTGAAAACACTTCATAGTAATCATGTAATAAAAGCAGACTTTTAAATTCTCCTTTTTTCTTATACAGTGTGAAGATGCACTTTCTGAACACGTTTAACGAGCCACCCATTCACAAAACAGATGAAGTGCAACCTGAGAGGTTTTAGAAAAATAAGTGCAGTTTTTCCACATTCATTCAGGCCACTGTTATTACAAAGAAACTTGTAACTTTGTGATCGTCATTCCAAAACACACTTCACCGTAATACACCACAGGGAATGTCTTTGTTTATAAGAAGCCTGTGAAAATGAGAAGAATGGATCATGTCATGATCTTAGAGGTCTGAATCATTAACCACTTACAGAACAATTTTTATCCAACAAAATACAATATTCTTCTTGTTTTGGCTGTTCCCTTTAGGAGTTGCCACAGTAGATCATCTTCCTCCCCCGTATCCTTAGTAACCTCTTCTCTCACATCAGCCCTCTGCATGTCCTCCTTCACTACACACAGCTCCACGTTCAGCATCCTTTGTCCAGTATCTCCACTATCCCTCCCCTGCACAATTCCAAACCATCTCTGTCTTGATACTCTAAATTTGAGCTGTCCTTCTGATGTACTCATTCCTAATCTTATCCACTTTGGTCACTCGCAATGAAAATCTTCAACTCTGCTACCTCCAGCCTGCCCACCTGTCCATTCTAGATATTTTTATATATGTGCAGGCCACAACTGGACCGCTAGTAGGTGGCCCAGTTGTGGCCCACAGAGGCTGCATGTTTGATGTTTTAGAGTGAAATGTTGTGTCTTTTCTTTAAATAATTGATCTGACAGATATATTTGCTGGTTCCATTTTTAATTAGAAAAGTAGACGGCAGCCTTAACTAGTCTAAAGTGTGGCCAGCTAGATTAAAGTGGCACTTCCACAGCTGTGCAACAATAATGATGATCAAATATTACGATTATACAGTAACACTTTATTGTTCTGTTTTAAGAATGCATTTCCCACAATGCAAGTCAAAAGTGTGTTAGATTCACTGCGCCTTGGAGATTTCCAAATGCCTGAACCCCTGTTTTAAAAATCTGCATTCCGCAACCTGCTGCTGGTAAAAACCACGATGATTTCGGTGGCAAACTCCACGAGAGCCACAAAAGATATAAACACCGATTTTCACAGGCAGAGTAAAACACTGACAAATAAATTGAGAAATAAAAACTGGGGGAGTGCTCCTTTAACCGAGGAACCAGCCACCTAATCTAAAATTGACACGCTTGATTCACTCATTCATGCATATTTCAAAGCTCACAATCTGACAGGAGTATGGTGTATGTTGCGGGCTGCAGTCTAATAAATCGAGACAGGCCGGGTATGTTGGTTGTGCATATAAACAACTTGTGGATTTAGCAGCTTGGTTTACAACCAATCTTGTGCCTCTTCCCATCTCAGATCTCCAGGAAGGCGGAGCTTCGTTCCAGATTGGCTGAGCTTCAGCTGCAGCTTTCTGGCCCGCAGCAAACTCTTGGGATTGTGGGAGACGGGAAAAAGGAGAAGATGAAAAGACAAGTGTAAGGAAGTGAGGGAGAGGTACCAGCCACGGGTGGGGGGGCAGATGAAGAGAAACATAATTCTTCAAAAGCAACAACATTCACTTTGAAGCCTTTGATCTGTTTTGTATGTCTATCCAAACACATTGCAGGTCAAATACTGTCATGCTTTAGAAAATATGGAACTTTCTACCACTCGTCATGTGTAAACATCATTAAGGGATGTCAATGTCCTTATCGGAGCCCCGAAGGGCTGAAATCCGCATGTGTAGACATTAACATAAAACTGAATGAAATACGCAGATTTTCTCCCGGCAGGCAGACTAGGAGCTCTTAAAAGAGTATTATTTTAGTTTTTGTGACACTTGGAGATCCTCCACAGGTATCCTCATTGTCACCAAGCTGTGACTGTGTGCAGTTTGCATCTTGATTATTCATTCAGCACCTGCTTTCTGCACTGGCACAGGGAGGATGTCCCTGAGGCCCTTCCATCACAGACGCCTCCAGCCTCCAAGATCCTTAAGGGAGAAGAGGAGTCCAGAGCTCAAGCAGCGCCAGCCGCGACTGCCAGGCAGAGGAAGGCGGAGATGGGCAGAGAGCAGGAAAGGACAGCCGCGGCCAAGGTGTCAGATAACTGTCAGGACGTGTCAGGCGGCTGCTCGGGCTCTGACGAGGAGCGGCTACTACGGCAGGAAGGTGGGATAATTAAGAAAAGTGGCTGAAGAGATTGCCGTTACGATTTGTCACCGGCAGTTAAAAGCACAAAGCGGTGCCCTAATTTGTGATTAACATCTAAAATCAGATTATTCTTCTTTGCCCCGAAGGAGTCCTAACAAGCTCACGAGGCTGCCAGTTTTAAAACCAACTGGCTGCATATGCTTCCCTGAAGACAGGGCCCACGTTTTGCATCCTTGGAGCTAATTTAGCCCCACGCTTTGCAGTGGCAGACTAATCCATATTGAAGAAGTGTGTAGATTAACGAGCCAGGGTGCTGATGAGTCAACACTGCTAATTGCACAAATCATTTCTTTTACAGAAGCTGAATTTACATCCCTCAAAGCGTCGTGGGAGAAGGCGAAGTTTCGCTTGAGGCTGTTGCAGGGTCACAGTGACATAGTCACCTGCGTGGTTGCTGTTGACAACCTGGTGGTTTCTGGGAGGTAAAGCAGGAAAAGAAGACTCGATTTGCATAATGGATATGCAAAGTGAACATTTCACCTAATTTATCACTTAATAGGCTCTTGCTCTCT